>BROG01001360.1:0-65388 GCA_030159075.1 Atrina japonica | reverse complement strand
GGATATTTTGGCTTCACCTATATCTAAACTTTGGAAGTCTTAAATGTCACCCACATTACATTCCAATGACCATTGGTCATTTTCAAGTTCATAACCAAAGGGAGAGCATTCTGAGCAACTGGACATTCCCATTTGATTTTGATGGGATTCGTGTAATATACAGAGTTGGGAGTCGTCTAACTCTAGGACGTAGTTACGCATCTTCTGAACTGCATCTTTTAGTCTGGCAAATATGTTTTTATTTAGTGTGACACCTTTCTTTGTCGGTACAGGTTTCGGTTCATCACTTGACTTTCAGTAGTGTCTTATGTCGACAGTGGGTTAGTTAGGGTTTAAGGAGACATGCACACCACCACCAACATGCCACTTCAATTCCTGTCCTTCTAGTCTTTGACTGTTCAGGTAATCATTAATATTGGATAGAAAAGTTTCGAATTTCAACCAACGATGTAATGGAAACGCCACTCCCTTCTTTGTTGCAAAATATCGGTCACCGTATTGATTGAAGTGGCGTATGTGAATATTGATTTCTCCTTTGTAAGGCGTGGTCGTATGAAATACGTCATTGAAGTCGTCAAGACATGTTATACACCTGGGCTCTTGAAGCTGTTGACGTTCCACTGACGACTGTATGTAGTGTGAAATATCTTCAGTAAACCTTTTCACAACCAATGGTTCAACTGCAGATAATTCCTTTCATACTCGGACAAAGTACTATTGTTGTCAATGAGAAGTTTTGACAAGTTACTCTGGTTTGCTTTCATTAATGCCATTTTCAGCCCAAGAAAAGCCCTCTGTCCTCTGCGCAAAATGATATTGATTAACTTTCTATTGTGGTCAAAACTGATGTATAAAGGTATTTGGCAACCAGAATGGCATTCATCCTCCTCACAAGTGCCGTTTGGTTCCTTCTGATGATGCCTTGATGTTTTTGCTCCATCGCTGTTTGGTGAGATACGTCTTCGGAGATCTACTTAGATCTAGTGAAATAGGTTTTGCAATCTCGACGTTTTTTATATCAAAACATCACGTGGATAATTTGATCGCAGACTTTTCTTAGCTAGATAACATTGTTTTTGTTTGTTTTTGACTGTCGACGTTTCACGGAGTAAAAGTAAAAAAGCAACTGCACTTTAAACACACTCTGTGTATCATCGGATCGTCTTCTTTAGTTGGTGAAAAATAACATATTCAGGTATCCTATTTTCTTAGATATTACGTCTTAGGACAAAACACTGCATATACACGGTTACTCCAAATTTTCATATAGACATCCTAAAGTCATTTAGTTTTGGAAGAAGAATAGGTGACAACAATATTTCAACTCAGTCAATTCTCCTTTTAAAATGAGCTCTATCTATAGCATATTGCATCCATATTCCTTTCCGTTCTTCATAAGGGATCAAAATGACATGCGTATGGTCTTTACAGTGATTTTTCCTTTGCATTTTGTTCATTCTGATTTTTGTTTAATTTCTGTATTTTGGTGGTATAATCTGACGTTTTAATATATACTCTTATTAAGACCCCCAAATGTCCACAATGTCATATCCTTTCTTCATTTTGTCATTAAAGTTTGCAATACAGTCGTCTTTCCTGTCAAACCATTTACTTTCTAGTAATGTCCATATCTCCTCTCTTTTATCACTCCAAGCTAGGACTTTTCACTTATACTGTATATCTTGCTTACTCATGGTCAAAATGTAGTCTGATAAAATATATAGGGTATTTATAGGATATTATTGTGATCGTATTACTAGTTAACCCTAGTAGTGCATGATCATAGATCGTTTCTAGATTGCATCCATTTCAGGATCCTCTAACTGACCTCAGACGATTCCTGGGGTATGGTGATCCCAGACGGATCTCAAAGTGTACGTGACCTCCAACGACCCTCAAGGTGTAGGTGACCTCAGATGGCCCTCAAGGTGTGGGTGACCTCTAAGGGAGTGGTGTGCTCAGATGACCTCTGATGACTCCAAACTGACTCCAGAATATACCCTCTTACTACCTATTCCACGGTACAAAAATTTGAACCAACGAGCAATTTGAAAATGCAATATATAAATCTACACCTGCATAATAAAAATGGAACAAATAGTTTGAATAAATTGATTCTTATAAAATATGGAATAAATTTCACAACGGCTTGCCATTTCCTTTTTAATTATTACAATTAAAAAAAAAACCTCCTACAGAACATGCATTATGAATAAGATAATTGGGAATAACAATCACGAATCTTATTTTTCTTTATTTTTCCAGAATTGTAGTAACTTGATCTTGATTCAAAAATATACATTATTGCTGTATCCATTGGCTCGAATAAATAAACAAATAAATAGATTCTAAATGAACGAATTTACTGAAAGAAATATCTTTAGTTATATCAGCGATATAAGGCTTTATATATCGCTGGTAATATGTGAGACCATGTCGGGTATATGTTTTTGTGACCAGCAGTAGTTTGACCACTCGCTGTTTATACCATGATTAGAGATCAATGAACATACCGCGGGTATCTTTTTGATAAGATAGTCGTAGGTACTGAAGTGCAATCTAGACTGACTGAAGCGTGAACGGTCAGAACACAATGACTTTGAGTGTTAATTCGGACACATTTTTGATTTCAGAGAAGACATATTTTAAAATGCAGCTAGATCTAAACATAATTTTTATTTCAAATAACATAGACATAAGAATTTTTTTCTTATATCGTGTTAGATCTAAAATCAAATTTTTGTTGCTCCCTTTGTCACAGATTCCTTTGTTTTCAGGTATAAATGGATTATTTTTCATATAAATAATGCATTCTGTTTTCTTTATTTGTGTTACAAAATGTCATCAGTCTTTTGCATCCGGAAAAATAGTTCGGTGGGGATTTCCTATATTATGTTATAATTTTTTCTTCCTGTGAGCAGTTAATAGGCTCCCACGGTGTGTACATTGGTCCGTTTCAGCTGTTCAATAATGCACAAAAATCATGTAAACCTGTTTTAAAGAAAATTATGTATATTTTGTAAAATCATTGTTCAGCATCGGATGAAAGGTAAATCGCTGATCAATATACAAGTACACATGCACCAATCTGACTCCTGTCTATAGATTGGAGGAGGGTGGGGTGTGGGTAACAAGTAGGCTTCAGGCTACTGTGTCGACCCTGACATCGACCATAAATGATACAGACCAGTTACGCAATTTCTTGCGCTACATTTTATCAGAGGTTCAAACAAGAGTTGTGAGTTTAAGAGCAAAATAAGAATAAATTCAATATTATATCAGATTTAAAATGGGAGGGGGCTAGTGTCTCATCCCTGATAAGCTACTTTGAACATGACATCATTCATAAATGATACTTTATTGCATTTTATCAGAGATTCAAACAGTGTTTTTATTTATTTGCTACTCAGACATATAAAGTCTAAGTAAGGCCAGAGCTGGGTTGCACTTGCATCCACACTATACATCATTGTTCTTTATTTACATCAAAACAGTCACTTTAAGAAAATAATGGAAAAATATATTGACACATTAAATTAATCATGTTTTTGTCCGATTGTACCATTTTAGAAGAAGAATGGGTATGATAAAATAAAGAGAGAGAGACTCATACAACATTCATACTAAAACATACATTTAATCTTATCTACATGTATAAAAAAATGAGATTAAAAGTGAAGTAAATATAAATTCAGTTCTTATCAATACAATCCACAGATATCTGCTGAAGTAGGTCCTATACATGTCCAATTCTTTTTCACAGCAGGGGCAGTTAGCCTTTCTTTGATAAGTTTATGTCCCACTTCAAGGAATATACAGTGTTTATGGTAGTTGTATAGTCACATGATGTGTGTTTGACTTACAGTATAAAATGATACAGTTAGATATCAATTTAAAATGTATGTCAAAGCTTTTATTCATTGGAAATAGTAGTAAATATAAACATTGTACACTGTTATATACACCTCAATCAGTGTTTGGAGTTAAAGTTGATCTTCAGATATACAATATGACTTGAATTTCTGATTTTTGTTTTTGTTTTTGCTTTCTTTTTTTTTTTTTTTTTTTTTTTTGTTGTTGTTGTTGTTGTTGTTGTTGTTGTTGTTGTTGTTTTTTCCTTTCAGAACTGATCATAGGGGAATATTTTATACTGAATTATTCTTTTGAAATTTTGTGTGAAAAGTGCATGTTTAATTTGCATATAAATTGACATCTTTAAGCTATCTTTGTACTGAATAGACATATTTTGTAGGTATGATATTTCATTTATCCTAAGGGATTTTTTTCTCCTAAGGGAATATAAATATTCCAATGGAAATTTATGGAATTTAATTTTTCCTGTAGGAAATTAAAAATCCTAAAGGATTTATTTTTCCTGCAGGAAAATTAAATTTACCTTTAGGATTTTTATTTACCCTTAGACATTTTATTTACCCTTAGGATTTTTACTTACCTGTAGAATTTGTTTTTACCTTCAAGATTTATTGAATCCCTGATGATTTTATTTTCCTTTAGGATAAAATCCGTTAGGACGGTTATAATCCTATGGGATTTTGTCAATTTCCTGCAGGATTTTCCCACAGGAGTTTTTACCTTTACAGGTAAATATCTCACCTGCCAGGTGAGATTGTCGAATAAAAATATTGAAAAAAATAATAGGCCTATGTTCTGGTGCAGTTAGTTTTCTCTGATTGTGTAGCTAAAGCGGGCGCGGAAATGCAGTTTGGAGAACTGCATAATTATTAATCAAACACGACTTAACGTGAAAATAGAATTCATGGGGGAGGGGGCTAAGTGTTACACAATTATGAATTGTGGCCGTTTTACAAGAATTAGTACTTGTGACTTACGGCCATGAGAGGTCGAGTCTTTATGACTTCCCAGAGGCAGTGTGTAGATCTATAAGACTATTTTTGTATTTTTCTAAATGGAACAAGTATTTAGAAATTATCGAGATAGTTTTTGAAAATAGGCCAATATACCTAAAGACTCGACCTAGGGTAGCGGTAATAAAACGGTCCTATGTTTTGTCTTACAATCAAATGACTTACGAATTAGGACTTAATTTTGATAAAACGGCCCCAAAACCTGTTAGTTATTAGAACACCTTCAAATGTACAACAAACTTCATATTATCTACGACATCTGTTAATTCTCAGTACTGCTTTACTAAGTAAGATAAAGTTTCGTATTGAAAACGATACACGGGCTTATTGGGATCCATTGTATGACAACAGAAGCGATGAAATACCTGTGCATATTAGCTATCGTCATCTTTCAGCGTGAGTACTACATGCTTTTGAAGTACCGCACTCTTGTTTTGGTGTGTTTTATAGGATAAATAGAGGTTCTCAAACAAGATTCGATTAGATACGGTAAACAACAAACGAGACGATTAGTTTATCATATAACTTTAATAGGCTTGTCGAGTAACACTATATGATAATTATCAAGTGTTATTTACTATATCTAATCTAATCTTATTTCGCGCAGAAAATAATCGTAAATTTTTGGAACACACTGTAAATGCATCAAATTGCTGTGTATTGTGTGTAGTCATATGTTCAATCCTCGTCTTGTGGCGAGTATGTTATCCGGTCGCATATATACATTTAAAGAAGTCTGATGTTAAACAGTGTTAATTAATATCAATCTAATTAATACCGATCTTTAATCGCTCCCGTCTTCATATATGTCACGTGTAAGGTCTAACGCAATCCGCTATTGGGTCACGTGCGGATTATTTCGTAGGTGTGTTATTTTCAACCAATGAAAAAGACTTGCACAATCTTCAATACGCGATCAAATGGCAAAGAGACGTTAACATTTTTGACATTATAAACAACACTAAGCACACAATTAAATTAGAAAGTACAGAATTATTTTCATAACCCTGGATATGTTCGAATTACAAAAATATTCCGATGGAGTTTTGCAGGCTGACTGTTTTCTTTTAATAAATTAAAATATTTACATATAGGCTGCAATTCCCTCCACTGCAAGTATATAGAGCGATATATTGTATATTCAGTATTTACTGTCACGTGACCCGAGTATTAACCGCTTTACTTTTCAGCGTAAGAATATATGAACGAATCAATAAAGAATAGAATATCACATGTTTATTTTTTATATATTTAATCTTAAAAGCCATACATTAGGCCTACCACAAAACAAACAAAAATCACAGACAGAAATCGGAAACACGAGACTTCATCTGTAGCACACTGTGCAGCCTACGGCCCATATCGCGATTATCTAGGTCATGTTATGACCAGAATCACAAACTATAGAAATGGAAGTTTGCTTCGTAGTTACAATTGTAACTTGTCTGTTGAACAGCAAAAAGAGAGTTAGGCCTTGTGCAACTTGTTCAAGCATATCTGATAATCAGGTCGATTTGTTTGCCTTCACCGGATAGCCTATTCCCGTCAGAAACAATTCGTCACTCGCATCCTGTGAAATCAGGCCGTGTGAATACTTACTTTTACGTACGAATCAGTCATCCTGGTTCCCAGCTGATTGGTAAAGAATGTCAAAAATGTTGTAAAATAGCTACATTCAATTGTCATGAACGAATATTAGCTGTCTCCCTTCTCCTAAGTCACACTCAAACGTTCTATATTATATCCCATTAATAATACATTAGAATTCAAACGCAAATTTGTTGTAAAAAACAGTCATCATTCAGCAGCATGGCTATGGCCGCGGCAATTTCTTCTGAAACATTTAACCTTCCTGCACCGAGCGATCGAATATAAAATAATCTCGATTCAAATGTGACAATAAGTATTCAATTTTTTCCATTTCTTTCAAAATGATATGAAAATAAGAAAATAAACCTAAATTTCATTTAGTATTTCCAGTCAGAAAAGGGAACTACTTCTCGTCTCACACAGCTGTTTAGCTGTTACGTCATATGAAAAACTCCCACCGCAAAGTCAATTACACAGAATGAATTTCGTAACCAGCTGACTACCATTCCACACAAAATGGTAAAATATATATAAATATAAGGATTGCTTTTCATTTTTTTTAAATAGCATTGGATATATATGCAATTGATAATGGAAAAAATTCAATATGCAACACTTACATCTATTTGCCATTCAATTTTGTAAGTCGCATTTTCATTGGTCAAACATTATACACCTACGACAGATCATCCCCACATGACCCAATAGCGGATTGCGTTAGATCCTCTATGCGACATAACAGAAAATGGAAGCGGTGAGAGATAGGTATTTAGTTACATTGTTTTAATATGTGTCTAAAAGTTTTATATGCGACAGAAAATGGAATAAGAATAATCTATTACCGTAATTCTTATCGTACGCGAATTTTGAAACATTCCTGTTTACATTTAAATGCAGAAGTAAGCAAAATGAGTAGGCTATACCGTGACTACAACTGATTCTTCCAGTCAAGGTTTTACACTGATATTTTAGCGCTCTTAGGGGGTATATACTTATTAGCGCAATCTTGAATTCGCGCAATTAATTTCATTAGCTTTGTCGTGTATACAGAATGACCGGATAAAGAAAGTTTAGCGCTGTCCTTGAATTAGCGAAATGAATTGAGCGCGAAATGTGATGATATTAGAATAGGCCTACCTCTAAAATAAGTACACGTACAGAGTACATATATGTCTGTTGTTGTTTCCCCCAAATAAACACAGTATTGTTATCTTGCTGTGCCACTTCCTTTAGGTGAAGTGTAACAAACTTTGACATGTGCTATGACCTGAAGTTAATGCAATGAGGGATATTTTATGTGTAACACCTGTCGTGACATGGGATCTTAGTTTTGAGTCTCATCTGATAGACCCATGACTATGACTACCCAGGCCGAGCGCTTGGTGATAGAAGTCACTGCCATTTTTATAGTCTTTGAAATGACCAAGTATCTAGAAGTATCTAGTAATATCAGAAGTAATTTTAAAATAAATCAGCAAAGTTAAACAAGAGGAGTGTTTTAAATTTCATGACACGCCAGTGTAAAGATAGTAAGGTGCTTACATTATCTCACATCAGTGACATATCAATGGCCAACATTCCTCAATTCGGGAAATTTGATTTGAACAAATTGTAGGACACATGAGTTTCAAATAAGTTGAACGCGTTCATTAGTGATTATCTATGTTTCGGGAATGGCTGACATGATATCAATTCTACTAGATCTATATACATTATATATACGTCGATTGTTATTTTCTCTAAATTGACTCACTGTTTGATAAAAAAAAATATGATACAATAAAATTTCTTGAAAATTTGTGAAACAGGACATTGACTCATTCCCTTCCAAAATCGTTTAGTCTAGAGTAAACTAATTTGGTACCGTATTACTGATTATTTTTGCTATATTTGCAATGAAACTTTAACGCGATAGATAAAAAAACACAGATAAGCTTGTCAGACCTAGCATAACTTTATGAACTGTGTGTGTAATTGTGACATTGGTTTTGCTACAGGTTCTATCGAATCAAACATTTTAACGTGTTCCTTTTTGTGATTAAATAAAACTTAAAAACTAAAATCACCCCTTTTTTGTCATTTTTGTATTTTTAAACTACGGTGAACACGTTTTTCTTTAAAAACATATCCATAGTATATTATGAAAACAATGCGAAATTCGAGTGTCAAAAGATAATAATAATAATAATAATAATAATAATAATAATAATAGTAATAAGAATAATAAGAATAAAAACCAGAACAAAACAAAACAACACGAAAAATATCATTATAAGTCATTTTTGTGAACATAACACAGTAAAAATACTGCCATTATTTGCTCAGTCAAATTCGGCATTACAAAGGGGTTTGACGATAAGTTAAGAGAAGCCTTAAATAATCATAGGGAAAATAGGAACAGTATAAACTAAAAAATTGTTGCGTAAGCGAGGTGGCAAATGAACGAGGGGTATAATAAAGCCGTTTTACTGTACTGTTGCTATAAATTACCTTTTTGTTTGTTTGTTTTTGCTTGTTTATTTTACGTAAATAAAATTAAGATAAAAGATAAATAATAATATTGTTAACAACTTTGATATGTAGGATATGACTTAACTGAAAAAATATATATGCACACTTAGAAACATATAAGGATTCTCCCGGGCAATGCTGGTAAGAGTATCACATGTACGCTTTAGTCAGCACGGGTTCGGGCGTTGCTGGAACCATATTTGATTTTTGAGAGAAAGTTTGCCAGTTTACTTGCGTAAGGCCGGATGTCTCCTTCCGGGTACATTGCAACCGAGTTCTCTCCTCCCCATTACAAACTAGCCACCACCATATAACTAAAAGTGTTGAGTTTGGCTTAATACACCATTCAAACAAAACAGGAAACCTATAATTTAGCCTTGTACTGCAATATTTCATTTAAAATGCCAATGTGTTTTATGGATATTCGAAAATACCAGATCATTAGAATATAAAAGAAATATCAGATACCAAAGTACAAATATTTTGGAGGTCCGGGATATAGGTACAAATCTGGTAAAAATTGAACAAACACGGACCTCTTGCAATCAAGAGTTTGGATCAGGTGCCATGGAGGAGTAAGCATTCCCTGTCGACTGGTCACACCAGCCGTGAGTCCAGCCGCCATCGAACAGGTGACTCAAAATTTCACGCAGTGAATACGACAAATTATATATACAAAGATTTCAACATGAAGAACAGTTGCGAATCCCAAACGGATCAGCACCAGGTGACCGGATGACGTCAGAGCCCCCTTTAAGCATGCTCCACCTGTGGCGTCGGAAATGGAAATCATGGAATAATGGAAATCTCTCGAGATTGGTGAAAAGGTCAAGCTTGGCGAAAAAAAGTCAACAGTTAAATTGATAGAAAATGGAAACTGATAGGCAAGAGAGTCGCTGTATAAATGGTCGTGCTCGAGAATACTATCTAACATATTGAGACGGTGACTTCAGTTTCTATTGTTTAACAAGATCCCCGTATAGACAATAAAACTTAGTGGAGAATTCAAGCGTTCAACAACGTATTCCTGTATGAGTAGTTTATTAGCGAGTCGTTTGCTCTCTCAGAGCAAAAAACATTTATAAGAGACGAATGCCCTGGCATAGGTTGTGAAACGAAAACACCATAGATAGGAAAAATATTAGACAAGGATATTACCATACATAGACTGGAAGTTCGTGATATGGAAATTGAAATCGTCACGATTTTCATGAACAGAGGTGTGAAGTTGAATGTCCTTCCCAACTGACAGAAGTAAATCTAGAAGAGAAACATACGTGCTGCTCTCTGTCGTCCCATTGATCTCAAACTGAGACTAAAAACTATTTACAGTAACATACTCTATGGTTTGTTAAAGATAAAATGATGTATTTCTGATAATAATGATATAAACTATTCTACTATGATTTTTCTGTTTTAGATGATGTGTTCGCCGCACCGCCACGTGGAGATCATACGTGTGAAGGTAAATATCTTATATATATATATATATATATATATATATATATATATATATATATATATATATATACATACATATATATATATATATATATATATATATATATATATATATATATATATATATATATATATTTAAGTTATATCTTTATGTTATATCTTTATCATATCTTATTAACTAATATACAGTAATAACCTCTATTGCTTGATAACCAAACGATTGAGGGTCTCAAAATTGTCAAGTTATAATGTGTGCAGATATCAAACTTCAGGTACCCATGTATCATTTAGTGTACACATTTAAATTTGAATGACCGTTTAATTGGGAATCAAAACTGACTGTTCAGAGGAGGTTACTGCTTAATAAAGGTGACCGCATTTACACTGTTACTTCATAACATAGTTAAAATTGATGCGATTGAAGTACCAATGGACATTAGAAACAACATGTCCATTAAAATACGACAAAGTGGTCATAAAAACGGTTTCAACATGAAGAATAACTGCGAATACCAAACGGAATGGGACCAGGTGTCCGAAAGGATTCCACTGTTAGCATTATTGCAGGAACTTAACGTAATCAGCAAATCAAAATATATGCAAACAGTATTAAATGCTAATGTAGCTCATCCTTCTTAAGTAACCATCTAACAGGGACTTCCGTGGCGAAGTGGTAAGACAACCGCGCTTTAAACCTCTCTAACTCCTAGTCATCGTGGGTTCCAGTCCATTATCAGCTGTGATTGAAGTGAAATGCCTAAGCTGCTTTTTGATGAACGTTTACCAGTTAACTTGAGGAAGGCAGGTGGTCTCCTCCCGGGTACATTGTAACCGGTTGCTCTCCGCCATCATTAACACCAAACCATCAGATAACTGGAGAAAACGTTGAGTTTGGCGTAAAACACCATTAAACGAAGTACTTTATTAAAAAAAGTGCCAAAGTCATTTACTGTAAAATCAGAGCTATGAATAGCTTTTTAACGTCAAATTTAATGTTAACTCAAGGAAATGAGTTGAAGTAACTCTATCTTGAATTTCATATTCGTAAAATGATAACCACGATAATGTATTTCAAATTTTTCTTGTAGAACTGGACGCCGTTATAGCACACTGGGTCAAAAGTGGAAGATTACACGGTAAATGATTTTCAGTCACTTTTATTATCAATACAAACAACTCACAAATGTTGCCAGTGTGCACTTCTATTAGTCTAGATACTTCTGTTTTTATCCAATATTTAAAACGTCTTCCACCACGTTTTTGACTGTATGACCAGTATGCGACAATGTTCTGGATGGAGGTTTGCGCAACATAAGAAGACGAAGAAAAAAATGTGCCCAATAATTCATAAATGATTGCGCCCATCTATGGATATAATTGTGATGGGCTTTATAATATTCACGGTTGATTGTCTTTTTACTCGACTGTCTAAACAATTCAATCAGGTGTGGTTTGAGCACAAGTGATGACGTCTAAATGGCAACAACAATCATATAAACATATTTTGATATATTTCGATCCTTGTAACTACTGTGTTCGTATTCTAGCGTAAACACGTCATATGCTCTTCAAATGTCAATAAATTCTCATTACATATTTATTCAGTTTAGATAATATGTCGGTGACAAGATTTTACAATATTGACTTTGAGATACCGTAAATTGGGATATTTTGACCATTGTTTAATTTTGGCCAATTTGGCCACACCCTATAAAACTGGCCAACATTAAACTGTCCAAAATATGTACACAATATTTCTGTCGGTATTTTTTAAAAATGCTTGAGTGTTTTATAGATTAAAAAGCAAGGGGTTTATAAAATAACACTGTGCGGACATTAATCTTAATTAAGTATCATGCGACGAATCAACTCAAAACTCGAAATTATTCCAATGGCACTTTTTAATATTTTGATATTTCATTCACATGGAATGTTCGACACGACAAGACCGAGATATGATGGCAGGCCAAATCTAAACGTTATGTAAACATATATGACGAAAATTTAACTGACCAAAAATAACCCTTTATTTTATGGCCTAAGTGGCAAAATTTTAGCGACACCAAATATACCAATTTACGGTATTTTAATCGACAATATGTTATCGAATTGTCTTATATAAATGTATAAGTAAATATACCAAAGTATTAATCGAAAGGTGGTCCATTATACGAATCTGGTGAACACTGGAATCCAGGGATGGCACCTATGGAGTAGTAAATTTTGCCTGATCACAGTCACACCCACCACAATCAAAACTGGCAGCGAAACTTTAAGAGTAAACTGTATCGTTGATTAAAAAAAAAAAAAAACAGGGGGATATCGAATATTGCATTTGATGTCACTGTTCCGCATATTTTACGGTCGTTATAATATCCTTGACTTTTGTTTTACTAAATGAATTAATCAGTAACCTGTTCGATAGCCGTTGTGGAGTCGTTGTACCAACTGTGACGAGGATTTGTTCCTCTCGTAATTAATTTGAATCTGCCTGTGGACTCACGGCGGGTGTGACCGGTCAACAGGGGTTGCTTTCTCCTCCATGGCACCTAATCCCACCACTGGATTTCCAGAGATCCGTGTCTGTCCAATATTCACCAGATCTGTATATGTATTCTGGACATCCTGAAGTTCTATACTTCGGTATCTGTAATATTATAGTACAATAGTGAACTACATGGGGAGATTATGCGCATTAAACGGTCACTGAACGATTATGTTCAGCAGATAGTTTACTACTACTAATGAGTAACTGGGCGATAAATTATAACACATACCGTCTAGTATACAATTTAACTCTCTCTCTCTCTCTCTCTCTCTCTCTCTCTCTGTCTGTCTGTCTGTCTCTGTCTGTCTGTCTGTGTCTGTCTCTGTCTGTCTCTCTGTCTCTGTCTGTCTGTGTCTGTCTGTCTGTCTCTCTCTGTCTGTCTGTCTGTCTGTCTGTCTGTGTCTGTCTGTCTGTCTGTCTGCCTCTCTGTCTGTCTGTCTGTCTGTCTGTCTATCTCTCTCTCTCTGTAATGTGTGTGTGTGTGTGTGTGTGTGTGTGTATGTGCCATACATATTATTAAGAGAGACGCAAAGGATCACACTTGAGACCCAATTTAAACAGGTATTGACGATTCTTCTTGAAGATCGGCTAAGCGGTTGGAATAATTGATGATGAAACAAAGATTCAGACATTATTATGGTACATTTCATTGGATTCTGCATTTTTGTAAACATATAACATTTGAACGTGTTGTATTTTTACAATAAACAATATATGTTGACACTTTTGCAAAGATTTGTCAATAAAAGGCTGAATTATCGTAAATATTTAAATTTCTTATTTCAGAACTTTTTCACGGGAACATTATAAATGACTAAAATGTTATTTTTATTGTAGATGTTGATCGATTACTGGAAATATCCCATGAATATAGTTCCCAAGGTAAGTTGGCCAGCTGAAATAAAATTTCCAGATATTTTACATCTATTACTTATTGGTCTTTTTGATAATTTACATTAAATATTATTTTATGTAAATTATGACATACATGAATTTAAGAATTATAGAAACTGTGTGACAGTAACACTGTTTTCGACAAAACGGTATTAAAAACCATGGCGCAAGATAATAAAACGATACGAAATAAATTATTAAAAGGCGCTGCCGTACCAGAGTGTTTTGAGCATCTCACTTGTAGTAATGCAATTTTTCTCCTCTAGTAAGCCCAAATAAATTTTTGTTCGTTCTATCACGATTTGTCGTAATAGTATGCAACCTCAGAAAAATACGGGTACCATCCTTTCCGGTTAAATTGTCGTATATTCATGTATATATAAGCAGGAATGTGGATATTGCGCAGTGCCAGACGCCAGATTTGAAGCGCAGCCGACAGGAAAGTGACAAAACTTGTCATTGGTACAAAACAAACATCTATTTAAACTCCTCACAAATGAATGCCCGATTTTCTGTCGAAGTCACGTGATTTGAGTGCAAACTATTCCGGCAAAACTAAACGGAATGGGACATATGGGAAAAGGTCTACTGAGTGCAAGCCTGACTAGTCGTAGGCGTTTGCTAGTTTATTGCTGGAGGCCTGTGAAGTTAAGTGAGTACAGTGTAACCAGTTTGTTTTTGTCACCATTCAAAACTGGTTACCACCATAAAGTTAATTGTGAACAAAATTCAAACGTTCCGTCTATGACTAGGGAAGTACCCGATACCATTGATTTAATTTTCAATTTGCATTTTGTGATTATTAACACCTCAGAGCAGTCGTGAGTATTTTTAAACATTTGTCTGCCATTAATTACAATTACAATTTTATGCTTAACTATATCATCCACTTTCATTTTTAGCACTAGGACGAAGACATGAACACCATACAGACTATACATGTAGGTATAACTATTTCTGTCAGACACATACAGACTATACGTGTAGGTATAACTATTTCTGTCAGACACATCAAGAATATACATGTAGAAATAACTATTTCTGTCAGACATGTGCAGACTCTACACGTAGGTAAAGCTATTTCTGTCAGATATGTGCAGACTCTACGTGTAGGCATAACTATTTCTGTCAGACACGTGCAAACTCTACGTGTAGGTATAACTATTTCTGTCAGACACGTGCAGACTCTACGCGTCTGTATAACTATTTCTGCCAGAGAGATGCAGGCTCTACACGTAGGTATAACTATTTCTACAAGACAGATGCAGACGCTATACGTAGGTATAACTATTTCTGGCAGACCGGTGCAGACTCTACACGTAGGTATAACTATTTCTGGCAGACCGGTGCAGACTCTACACGTAGGTATAACTATTTCTGGCAGACAGGTGCAGACTCTACACGCAGGTATAACTATTTCTGGCTGACCGGTGCAGACTCTACATGTAGATATCACTATTTCTGGCAGACACGTACGGACTCTACACGCAGGTATAACTATTTCTGGCAGAGACTCTACATGGTGGCAGACTCTCTACACGTATAAAACTATTTCTGGCAGACCGGTGCATAACTATTTTTCTGGCAGACAGGTGCAGACTCTACACGTAGGTATAACTATTTTTTGTAGACCAGTGCAGACTCTACACGTAGGTATAACTATTTCTGGCAGGCAGGTGCAGACTCTACACATAAGTATAACTATTACTGGCAGACAGGTGCAGACTCTACACACAAGTATAACTATTACTGGCAGACAGGTGCAGACTCTACACGCAAGTATAACTATTTTTTGTAGACCGGTGCAGACTCTACACGTAGGTATAACTAATTATGGCAGGCAGGAGCAGTCTCTACACGCAGGTCTAACTATTTCTGGCAGGCATGTCAGACTCTATACGCAGGTATAACTATTTCTAGCAGGCGGGTGCAGACTCTACACGCAGGTATAACTATTTCTGGTAGGCATGTCAGACTCTACACGCAGGTATAACCATTTCTGGCAGGCAGGTGCAGACTGTACACGCAGGTATAACTATTGCTGGCAGACAGGTCAGCCTCTACACGCAGGTATAACTATTTCTGGCAAACAGGTGTAGACTCTACACGTAGGTATAACTATTTCTGACAGACACGTACGGACTCTATACATCGGTATAACTATTTCTGGCTGACCGGTGCAGACTCTACATGTAGATATCACTATTTCCGGCAGACACGTACGGACTCTACACGCAGGTATAACTATTTCTGACAGACACGTACAGACTCTACACGTAGGTATAACTATTTCTGGCAGACACGTACAGAAATACACGTTCTGTCAGATACAATTGAGTGGGGCTTACGAAGCGCACTATATTCGTTCCTATGTCACATATTAATGCTGACTGTTTGCCTAGAGATTGTACTGATCGTGAATAATAAGCAGTCCACTTGGTTATATATAGGACAATGGAGTAAGTTTTGTTTGTTTGCTGTTTTTCCGCCGATAATTTTTAACTTTTTTGGATGGGACATCGGTTTGAAGTCTCATCCGGAAGAACCTTGACTTCCATCTGGTTTGCCGAGCGTTTGGCGACGAGACAGTCACAACCATCGTTACAAGTCGTTTGTATGACCCGATGCTGGTAATCAAACCCGGAACCTTCCCCTTGCGAGTCGAATATTCTACCTCTAAATCACCAAAAGTGAAAGTAATTTTAAAGAAATCACGTTTCCATCAAATAATCCTATTGAAAGTAGCAAAAAGACACGTATATGAAGTTTTAAACAATTGCCATGATACATCAGCGTACACATCAGGCGTATTAATTATGTTGAACAGAAATGCTAGAATTATGCAGCCTTTATCTCAATCTTATATAAATCACGCATATATGATATATGATTATCCTAGAAGGTCCGGAAGTTGAATATTGTGATTGCCAATCCCAATTTCGAAAAATACAAATTGTAGATATATCACTTCGGGTTTAGCAGTAAAATAACTAAAATAATACGTAGTTAAACTTTATTATGTGTGCAGTTGTACTTTATAATCAACACGTTTAATTATGTTGTCTGCACTAATTTGTCACATTCGTTAGTTACAATATGCGCACAATATAGATACTATATAGGCCCTAGTGAGCTATTATTTTGGTCGTAATTTAATTTTTCCATTTTAAAGACTTCTCAACTGGGCATATTTCACCCAAATTCAGTAGGGAGCTTGGTCCCGGGAAGGAGATTCATGTTTGTAGTATAGGGGTCTAATTAACCATTGATCAGTTTTATTTCAATTTTGGTATACATTATTGCTAAAGTTTGCGAATGCAATTGGAATCGGATTATAATCGAGCGTGTAATGAGCTATTTGGCGTATGGTATTGTTTCATACAAATGGTGTATTATTCCAAAACTGACCGATTCTTTGTATACAAAGATAGGATAGAAAAGTGTTTCAAATTACAGACACTTAGGTAAACATAAAATATTAGTTTTCTATCATGGGTTAGGACCCATAGGGATTCCAAGCGGAGGGATGGGGTAAAACAAAATGGGTAAAAACTTGGTATCTCTTTTAAAATCTTCTCAAAAACCAATGATACGTTTTCTTTCAAATTTATATGTTATTGTCAAGTCGTCAATATCTACAAAGATTTTGAATGAAATTGAAACCTTTTCATAAACGAGTAAGCCCTTAAAATGACATATGTCATCGTTTTATACAAATAACTTGTTAACTCATTACTGATACTAGATCTTTTGTATCCAAAGATATATCATAATGTTGTTAACCCAATGACCCCCAAAGACAGATTTGGGCTGATCTACGTCAGTGTGTTATAGAACAGTCCATGTTTTTCATGGGATTGATGATTTAAAGTTGTTAGGAATAATCCTATAGATCATTGTGTGACAAAGCATCAGAGTCCTGAGTGTCGAAGGTCAAAGTCACAGACTAGATATTTTGTATTCAAAGATACATTATAAAGTTGTTTTGTATAATCTAAAGTCACTGGCACTTAAACTACAGAAAATAAAAAAATGTCATAAACTTTTGAACACTTTCGACTTTTTAAAAAAAAAATAAATGGTTTGAACTAAAACAAATTTTGGTAAGAATTATCATCATAAAAAGCCGCATAATGGACTGATCAACTAATAAACAAAAAACCTGTCTTTATTCATGTATTGCATCTTTCATGCACAACTTTACTAAGTATCAATTACCGCTTTGAATTATAAAAATTTCAGATACCAAAGTATAAATCAATAGAATGTCCAGGACATAGATACAAATCCGGTAAAAATGGACAAACACGGACCTCTGGAAACCAAGAGGTGGGATCAGGTGCTATGGAGTAGTAAGCATCCCATGTCGACCGGTCACACCCGCCGTGAGTCCACAGTCAAGTCCAATGAAACAAGTGAGGAGTGTATCCTCGTCACAATTGGTACAGACGTCTCAACAACCGCCAACGAAAAGGCAACTCAACATTTCACTTAGTGAAACGGAGTACTCGCAAACATCTAGTGTTACAGCACTCGTCTGGATAATAATTTAGATGTTAAATTATATCCGTATACAAAATGTTAATAAATATAAGTTTTTACGAATTTAGATTCGTAATATAGTACATTTTCCTCCAACCAATCGGACCCACCAAATTCGACTAAGCGAATTCATATCCAGAATGAACTTTACTTTTTAGAATGTATCATTCGATAAATATTATACGAATACATAACTGGGCAAAAAAGAAAAAAAATATTTAAAAAACTTATCAACCATGTGGTTAATATCGTACACAAATATAACCTCTACATTTTCAGTTTCACATGCAAGGGAATTATACTACAAATCTACAATAGAATGTGTGAAGCACTTGGAGGTGACATATGGAAGTAAATATAAAATACTCTCTGTGTGTGTCCATCGTCTCTCTCTCTCTCTCTCTCTCTCTCTCTCTCTCTCTCTCTCTCTCTCTCTCTCTCTCTCTCTCTCTCTCTCTCTCTCTCTATATATATATATATATATACCTACCTACATATATACACACATACATACATGTGTGTGAATATATGTTTTTTTTCTAGCTAAACCAAGTTTAACACGGTTTAACTGAGTCGGCTAAATTTCGTTTTTCTCAATAACCAATGACACTTTTTGTTCTTCGATTGCTGGATAACATTTGAAAGGAACATGCTGTACTGTACGTGGAGAAGATGAAAATCAAACCAATGCAATCGTTTGATCTATAGGAATTTAGGAATAATGTAATTTGACAAGAAAATGGATTAATTAATGAAATCCCGCTAATATTTCCGGATTTACGGTAATAAAAATTGACAATTACGGAAGGTACGATACCGTTTTTTATTTTATATTTATAAGTGTAGTGCTGTAACTTTTAAACAGCGCAGCAAACTGATGCTAATTCAGAGTTCTTTGTTTAAGAGTATATGGTAATACCTACAAGTAGTCATCATACCAACCACCATATGACAACAACAGCGGCAACAACAACAACAACAACAGCAGCAGCAACAACAACAACAACAGCAGCAACGACAACGACGACGACAACGGTTAAACCAACAACAGAAGCCATCAGAACGTCACTACCAAATTTGCATATCGGTATGTTTATCTACTTTATGAATACTCAAGTTTTGATATTTACATTATATTAGCTGAGACAGCGGACACTTGTCCCTTCCCGTTTGACCTCCATAATTAAACCATTTCCTATATTCTATTCGTCGTATATTCTATTGAACTTAGAGTTTTAATCATAAATTGGTACTTCTTCATTTTACGCAACGAATTTAATTTTCTTGTTTTGACTTTGTAAATCTATTAGAATTGAAGGAAATACCATTTATGAGATAACTAAGGGTTCTCCCCTCAAACACAAGTATTGTGGTGTAGTTTATTTAAAATTAAGGGTTTCTTCCTCTTCCTTTTGTACAAAAGTTTATGTAATGTAGCTTAAAGGGGTTCTCTTCTTGTACAAACGTAATGTAGTGTAGCTAAAATGTAATAAAGGGTTTCTCCCCTTTGTACCAAAGTACTGTAATGCTTAATTTTAACGGTTCATCTGTGATCATCTTAATGCTAATCCCGATATAAATGTAGGTTAGAATTCCAAGTCATGTTGCGGAGAATTTTATTTTTCATCTTGTGACATGAGACATGCGGATAAAATAAGTAGAATTCTTATCGCAGGTAATTTATGACAACTTACAGACAAAAATCTTGGACGACATCAAATAAGGTTTGAATACGACCATAAAATTAACGCATATGATAAAAAGTTAGGTCATAATCTGTCTACAGGGTCGGGTCCAAGATTTTTTGAAAGGGGGAGTTGAGTATTAACTTCTACAATAGCAGAAAATTAAGTATCGGTAGTAATGCACGAAACTTTGCATGCGATCCGGAATAATGGGTCTACTGGACTGGATAGTAACTAATTTTGTTATAAAAATATTAACGGAATTACGTAGGAAAATTTTCTTCTTCAAAAGTATTTCAATGTCAAACTAATTAACTCTGAAAACAAAGAGAAATTCAACATAAGCTGAATGATCCATTGTTTCATTATGTAATGCATACATACACATATTGGTTGTTGATAGAATGCCTAAGAATAATTGGTACAAAGTTAGAAAAGTCAAGAATAAAGTTTGAAATGCCAAGAAACAAAGTTGGAAATTCCAAGAAAAAAAGTTGGAAAAGTCAACTTTAAAGTTGGCAAAACGAGAAAAAGGTTGAAAAAGCCAACTTTAAAGTTGACAAAACGAGAAAAAAAAAGTCGGAAAAGCCAAGAAAAAGTTGGTAAAACAAGAAAAAAGTTGGACAGCCAACTTTAAAGTCGGCAAAACGAGACAATAGTTTGAAATTCCAAGAAAAAAGTTGGAAAAGCCAACTTTAAAGTTGGCAAAACGAGAAATAAAAAAATAATAAAGGTGGCCCTAATACGCTTCCGTAATTGTCATTGTTTGGTTGTTGTTTTACATTCCGCCAAGAACTTTTTCACTTGTGTGGAGGGATGTCACCAGCTAAATTGAAGTGTTACAAATATTTACCTGTGATATGGGCTGACGACATTGCATGGGGTTTGTTTTACTTTTACACGCCTTTTCATCATTAAAACTTGTCACTACCACTTCGCATGTCGAGTACTTACCGAAGGAACACTCACAACGATATTTCAATGTTTTTGGTATGACGGGGAATTGAACACAGTACATTCCTCTTTTATGTCGAACGCACTGCCACTAGTACATCGCAAGCGATGGTTTGAATGTGTTATTAGTGAATCAACAACAAAAATAAAACACAATGTATTTTTATTTTGTCTTCTATAGGAAAACTGGTTAAAACTATTTTGTTATGTTCTTTTCCACTTTGCCACCTATCCGAGAATGGATGATATTTTAACGATTTCAACTCGTCTTTGTAGCTTTGCCCCAGCCAGTTCGGCTCCGGGAGAGGAGGGTAGAAAACCTTTCCACTTGAGCTACTAAATGCCGATAGGTATACTATTCATTGGAATAAATGAAAATGTCAATCAAACTACGACTGGTGGCATTGGGTCAAAATAGGTTATGTGACTGCATACAAAAACACTCTGGCTGTTGATAAACGAGTTGTAAAAAAGTGAAAAAGCTAGATTTATACAATTTGAAATGATGAACAATTTTCTTTATTGTTTTATAGAGAACAGCATGCTATGCAACAAAACTGCTATATTAGATGCAATTGTTTTACACGAAGTTCAAGAAAACAGTCACGCTGGTTTGTGCTCAGATGGAACAACCTCGGAATCGGAGGCACTTTTGGAGAACTTCTGTAACGCTCCTAACATTCTGAACTGGAGTCAAGGAGAAAAAGTAAAACTGTAGTACTTTGTAACTGTAACCTCTTATGTTGTAAATAAATTTTACATTTTTACTATTTAGATTGATTTACAATAACAAAAATGAGATATACACAGCCATAATAACAAATTCCTATATATTTTCTGAAAATTGATTGAGAAAATCAAGTATGACACTTTTTCAATTGCAATTAATTGACTCAACCTAACTATTTGTATATGGATACTACACGGGATCTGACCTTGTTTTCACAAAATATATTGGAGTAGAAGATTTTCTAGTGTATAGCTCTTATCTGTTATTGTACAGCTCTTATCTGTTATTGTACATCATGTAAAAGTAGTTAAAGTATAAAACATCGAAAAAAGAAATTATTTTGGTACAGACAGCTGATGCCCCATTAATAGCACCTTGTCAATAATTCTGAACGCTGCAGTAATCATTAAAACATTTTAATTACCTCCCAGTCATAATTACTTTGATACAATGCATACATAAAACTACATATGTGTTTCTATCCGCATCATTAGATCATTGTAGCGGAACGGTTTTACGAGAACGTAAAGTTCAAGCCAAACACCTGTTTACCTAACCTTGCCTTGAAGAAAAATCGCCTTGAACGCAATACTGTTATCGCTTACATAAACAAATGAAACAAATGACGTAATAGCTAGTGAATAATTTGGTTGTATATACTTCATAAAAATCATTAACTATATATTTATGCATTGATTCAATGTGAATAAAGATGTGTTAAGCTGTTGAAAAGATGTCGACTACCTAATACCGAATACCTATTGATCGACAGAAAAACGAAAATGATTGATCAAGCTGTTTATTTTCCTTATAAGTCGGCTAAGAAGCATATTCAAATTATTCGATATCAAGAGCAGATAATGAACGTTAATTAGATCATCGAGTTACTCCGGTGACCTTATGCTGTCGGTCCACTCCACCGACAGTAAATAAGTTTACATTTTTAACTTCTCCATAAAACTACTTTACCAATTAGCTTCAAATTTTGTATGAAGCTTCTTAGGGGGATGGAACACAAATTGTGAAATTCGTGTTTGTTGTATCCCTTAAGCCTTTAGGGGTGGGCCCAATTTTCAAGAATCGTCTTTAATTGTGTACATAGAGTAGAAACAATGAAATCATGCCTAGAAAAGTTTAAACCTCTCTACAAAAGTATGAACTATTTTAACCTAGGGAAAAGATCACATAGTGAATAGCGTTTTACCTCGATTCTCTACCAGTGAATTTGAGGGTAAGAGGTTTTGTTATTGCTTAGCATTTGCTTGAAATAACGTAATATGTCGTCGACCGGCATTGTTTTAAATTATCAAATCAAATTTAAGCCATTTCATTACACGAAACGCGAACTTGAATTTTAAATTTATCGCAGTTCGAAAGCTTCACACATCTTCTTTTCTGGCATGAAATAAATACAGCATTACAATTCAAAATTTATCTCGCGTAATCGTAATATTTCAGATACCTCTAAATCAAACACCCTTTACCATGTATGTCAAAATACTTGTTTAACCTGAACAAATACCAGAAAACGGAATAATTATTTTTCACATACATGTATAATAATTCATTTTTGCATAGATATGAAGTAAATCAAGTACTTACATTTGATTGGCTCTTCAACTCACAGTGCGTTATTGACACTCGGTAAAAATACCGAAAGTTACTTTGCGATGGCGGTTTTAAATATGAAAAATCTCAGATACCAAAGTATAAATCAATAGAATGTCCAGGACATAGATACAAATACCAAAGGTTACAACGGTTTCCGTTTAAAAGTCTATTCTTTTTTAAAACTATCAGTTTTATATCTTTCTGATATAGAAGATAAATTCTGCATAAAGACAGCATGTAAAATTACCGACAACTGTGACAGCTCATATTGTTTTAATGATGGCATCAGCTGTCAGGTAGGAGACATGTGTTGATTCATCAATACTCCTAGAATGCTTGGTATATAACTTATGTTTACATAGATTTGCAGATTATCAATAATGTATTCTCTCTTGTATATCTCCCTTGTTCTTATATTTGCTGGTTATTTGGCACTGATATCACCATTTAAAATTCTAAATTCTCCTAAAGCTAAGATAGCCATCTTTTTACAGTGGTTACTCTTATACGGATTTTGGCTTTACGTTTAGATTTTTTTTTTAAATTTGTCTGATACCACTTTCTCTTTAGAAAAGCTATTCAAAACTGTAGCTCAACTGATGAAGTCTAATGGACAGAAACGATCGTCTTGAGCATTAGAACTTTGGTAATATGTTTATAATATTTATTATACAATATTCATGTCATCTGCACTTTCATTTGTAGGTTATGGATTATTGCTCACAAATACCACCATTCACGCCTGTTGCAATGTTCTCTTTTGGAACATTCATTCAGAATGGAAGAAATATGGCCGGTGTATTTACTCAATGTATAGATAATGGATTTGAGGTACAGAGTAGACAAATCATTCATTTGAATTTCTCCTCCTCCTCCTCCTCCTCCTTATCATCATCATCATCATCATCATCATCATCATCATCATCATCATCATCATCATCATCGTCGTCGTCGTCGTCGTCGTCCTCGTCATCACCATCATCATTATCAATCATCATCATCATCATCAAAATTATCAAACAATCAATCATCATCATCTTTTTATTTACATCTTTACGTTAAATTTATATCATTGTGTCTTTTATTTTCCCTATCATTTACTGCATTATTCTCATAAATTATAACACACAAAGGTGAATGAGTGTTTATAGCATCACGCTTAAAATCATGGAGTCTTTCACCTATTATTCTCACGTGTTCAAGTCTCACTTAAACCAGAGCTGAATGTGTAAGAAAGTTTGCCAGTTTACTTGCGGAAGGCCAGTAGTATTTTTCCCGGTTACATTGTACCCGGATTTCTCCCCACCACTAAAAACTGGTCGCCACCATATGACTGAAAAGTAAAACAAAAAGTCTAAATCCCAAAATCCACATAGGTGAAATAGAAGCTCTATCGTGCAAGTCATTTATTGAGTTCTTTGATAATATACCTGAACCAATGTCGACGAATGCTGGAGTGACCGCCTTGGCAGAGTGGCTAGAACATCACACTTTATCGTGGAGTCTCTCGGTGCGGGTTTGAGTCCAGGTGGAACCTAGCAAGCTGTTTTTATGACAAAATTTGCCAGTTTATTTGCGGAAGGTCGAAGTAACTGGGTTTTCACCCAGCATTAAAAACTTGCTGCCACCTTGTGACTGAACAAAAGGCTAATGGGCCTTAGCAGTCATCTGAGTGAAAAATGCTGATCATTGTTAAATATGATTTATTTTGTTTTAGATGTACAGTTTTTGACCCTTTTTGAAGCCGACTTTGTATCTGCAAACTTTATTCATATTCACATACGGATAGTTTACAGTCCTGCTAAAGGTTAAAACTGAGAAGAGGTTGAATATGCATCAAAGTTTACAAAATAATAACTGGTATTTTCCATTTACTAAAGTGTAACCTTGAACATAGACTCAGTGACCTTGACATTTTGTCACTGATCCTTAGATATTTCCTAACAATATTTCCATATATCTTTGTTTACAAAAAGTCAATCATTTTAAACTTAAAAAGACTTTTGTTTAAACCTGTACCTTTGTCATTTGATGCACTTGCTAAAGGCTTGGTTATATACAGATTTCGATCTCATTCGCAAGCTGAGTCAATATGCATACAAAATTGGGAAGACGTCTGATCATTGGTTCATGAGAAGATTTCTAAATATGAACCAGGTTCGGTCTTTCTGTCCCCCTATGGGGCCACTATGGGTAGAAAATCTGCAAAAGTTAACAACCTACGTACGTATGTATGTTTAATTGTTTCTTTGTTGTTCGTATGTTGTAATTTTTCTTTTCGTCTTTATCATAGATGATTGTTCAACTGTGTGGACATGCACCAGAGACACACTCAGTCGTTCAAGGAGCTTCGAGTGAAATGGCTAATGCCAATAACTATTACATAGCCAAATGGTAGAAACGTTAAATGTGCAAATCTCAGTTATATAAATTTGAGAATAAAAAATACAAAATCGAATGTACAGTAAAATGTAAAAAAGTGAGTTTATCTGCGTACAAATTCATTAACTATGTATACATTTGGTATGTCTATGTCTTGAAGTAAAAATTGATATTCGACACTCCAAGTCCATTAGAATTGGACAAACTAAATATAAAACACACTCGAATAACAATTATGAACCCAAACAGGATGGGACCAGCTGTCCGGAAGTAATTCGGCGATCCCTGCCAGCACTCCACACCCGCCGCAAATATTTCATAGAAACTTTTCGAGTTCGGTAAGGTCAAGCCCGGCGGAAAAAAGTCAAGCTCGATCAAAAGGTACATATAACAACGGTCTCAACATGTAGAATGTTTGCGAATCTCAAAACGGGATGAAACCAGGCGTCCGGAAGGAGTTACTTCCCCCTGATAGTATACAATTTCTACAAGCTGACAAATCTCAATGTAAATATAAAACTTTCAAATCATATATAAGTTATAAAGTTAGCAAAAATAGCAGTTTTAAGGGGCATTGGTTATGCTTACCAAATACATCATTTTCACTTTTCCTACTTTTAATACTTGTACAAATCAGAAGTATACACGGGCACAAAAATCTAATATTCCACTATTTTTAGAAAATAGGATCAGACACAGTATACATACGGGGCGTCAATTTTGTACCATAACATTCAATTGAATTGAAAAATTGAATTTTTTGTCACAGAATTAAATTTTTTGTTTAGAAATGTGTTTAGAAATGGAATTTAACCTGTCCACAAAATCGAATTTTATGTCACAGAATTCAATTTTGTGACAAAATTGAAAGTTTGTATACAGAAATGGAATTTAACCTGGACATTGCTAAATTTTGTCCACAAAATCAATTTTTGTACCTATAAACTTTCAATTTTCATGCACAAAAGTCAATTCTGTGACACAGAACTCAATTCTGTGTCACAAAATTAAATTCTGTGACACAAAATTTAATTTTGTCAGCTCATTTCCATATTATTCGATTCTGTTGCCCAAATATGGTTTTAAGTATGTAAGTAAGCTCGCATAATTTGGTCGAGATGTTATCTCGAGGTTGATTGGGCTGAAAGCTAGGTCCAGCCCATTTTATTAGATGGTGGGGTAGACATGTCTATTTACATGATGATGACGTATTATGCTTTTGAATACTCTGTGCACGTGAATGTTCATAAATATTTCAATGAAAAAAAAATAATCGAATACAATATCCCTTTTGCGTAATGGACCTGCCCGCTTTACAAAGAAAGTAATGGGAAAATTACCTTTGTTCATAAACGTATGACACTATACTCTTTTTACTACCACATACTCCACAATATCTAAAAAAACTCAATTCTGTGTCACAAATTTCAATTTTGTGGCACAAAACTCAATTTAATATCACCAAATTCAATTCTGTGTCACAAAGTTCAATTCTGTGGGACAAAATTGAATTTTGTGGCACAGAATTGAATTTTGACACACAGAATGAAATTTTGTAGTATAAAATTGAATTTTGTGACAAAATTGAAAGTTTGTACATACAGAAATGGATTTTGTGGACAATATTTAGCAATGTCTCACATGGCGCCCCGTAATACGACAAACACGACGATTTCGGCTTTCCCATCGTAAATTTTCCACATTTAAGTAGTAATATCCAACACTAAACCGCATATGGAGTTAATATTACACAAAAGGCAGATGACCTAATATAATTTGTTGTTTAACGTCCCACTCAACAACTGCTCAATGGACGTCAGTGCCGAGCATAGGCCAAAATTTGAAACCCTTCAGCGGCATTTCGTGACGTCTCCATATGAGTGAAAGATTCTTGAGTGGGACGTTAAACAACAATACAACAACAACTTTAATTAAAAAAAACTACTTTTAAGATATTTTGTTGACATTTTTACTATTTTTAACGGAATTTATCAAGAGTGCGATGGAAATGTAAAAAATCAACATTTATACAATGGCTTTCGTCCCTGTAAAGTGTATAACTGTTTTTCTAATGGCGAGTCGTAGTTTATCAAACTGCTCGGAGAGAACTTATTTTTGTTTTTTGATCTTTTCCACTTGAAAGTGAAATATTTTTTTTCTATAGTAACAGAATAGCTCTTATTCATTTAATGATACTTTTATATCAATGTAATAAAATCTTGAGTAAATACAAAGACTTTATAAAAATATCCGAAACTTTGTGAAGTTTTAGTGCTGTCATATACTTGTATCTTTATATCTCATCAAATACTGTGGTTATGTCCTCCTAACAAAATTTTATTATTTTACTCCAAAATAAAATAATAAATCCAGTAAAATTCACTGTCTTCCAAAGGGAAGTATCGTTATGCGACAAAAACAGTAAAACGCTCAATAATCACAGATTTTCGGACCCTTGGCCTTTATCAAGTGAAAGACGACAATATCTATATTAGTTACTCAGGAGGCCGAAACTATGTCAATAAAATAAAATCTAGTATAAACATATGTCTACATCATATTCATTATAGTCCAACGGGCGGCGAGATAAAAAATGTCCAGAAACAGCTTGACTCGCCTCTTATAGATCTATTATATAATACGTAAGATCTTTAAGTTAGGAATCATTCAGATTTTACGTGAGTACTTGTATTTTCATTGTGTTGTGTATTTTTACGTATGAACTTGTATAGATATTGATTTTTGTATTAAAAGTAATCATATACAAATATATCATGGGTTACAGCACAATATTTATCTATCTATCTATCTATCTATCTATAAATATATATAATGTTTGTTAAATGTATACTTATATAAATATAGGTCTACCTGTAGACGCGGTAATATGCCTGTATCGTGAACGGCGTGATGTCATTACTCGTAACGTATTTGATATACATTTACAATGCAGCTGTTTATTATCCAGACGTCTTTCACTTGATAAAGGGCAAGGGGCCGACAATTTGTGAATATTAAGTGTTTTACTGTAGAATTATAAAATTTTGTTAGAAGGACAGTATCTGCGATTGATATGTACTTGAATTTACCTGTGTATTACTAAATATCTATATCTAATGTCTTAATGCGCTCTATACACGAGAGACATTCGAATAATTTGACATAGACTGTTTGTTAATCGTTGTTGTCAAATAAATAAAGTTTAAACATTACAACTTTATAGTGGTAGACCTATACATGTTTTGACACGGTGTGTTTTACTTTGAATTGGAGATTTTTTAAATTCATGCAATGGACGATGTTCTCCGGTAAATAAGTTTTTATGATAGAAAAAAATATATATATTGTAGTACATTTTACGAAATTCTTTGAAAGAGGACTTTCCTATAGCGTTTTATTTTAATTAACATAAATACATATATTTGAGTTGATATATTCTAAACGCCGTTGCACAATTCTTTAACACTACGTTTTACTCCCCCACCATTTATTATTTGTAAGAAAGTTCGTTTTATTTTGCCATCTATTATCGTTGAAAGATTCTTCTGAAAAATCAGACGTAAATAATTGATATATATTTTGACATCCTCTCTTGAGTTTTAATAAAATGTCCAGAACAAAAGGTCTAAATGGACCAATAATTGTCGTTTGATCTTGTAATTTAAGACGCTTAATGTTACAAATTATGGCTGAGACGGGCTGTCTCAGTCGGTAGCGCGCTCGACTTTTGATAGTGAGGTCGTGAGTTCGAGTCCAGTCAGCGGCAGGTTGGTTTCCTGTCCTTCGGGTGAGACAGTTAAAACTGAGGTCCCGTGTCACAGTAGGTGTCGGCACATTAAAGAACCCTCACTGCTCAATTTGCCGTAAGTGACGAGCATAGGCCAAAATTTGAAACCCTTCACCGGCATATGGTGACGTATCTATATGAGTAAAAGATTCTTGAGTGGGACGATTAACAACAATAAACAAACAAAGAAATAAATTATGGCAAAATAGCTTAGATACGATGGATGAAAATTATTTTTATTTTTTTGTTTTTGTTGATGTATATCAATGTAAGTAGTAAAGAAGTGGAGCAAAAATTGAAAGAAACAAAGCTAATGCCCTTAAAGTATGGTACAGAGGAAACTCTAAAGGACACTCTATTATTATAGAACAATTTCCGAAACCCTAGATCTCGCATGCGCATAGTAAAATTGGTACATTTGTCGGTCGAAAAGTTTGAGTTGAACATCAGTTAGCAAATTAAGATTGCGCATAAGTTCTTTTAATGAAAAAACATAGCTTTAGTAGTCTGTCCTTTTAAGTGTTTTGGAAAAAAAATCAAGATGTTTGTTACAATCACTTACTTTAGTATTTCAATATTTTTTTTATTAAAATTCTAATTTCAGGCAATCTTTAACCTTTCGATCCAAATTTTACAATTTCGCTTTTTGGATGTTCATTGATAGCTTCCATTGTATGCATTCTTGAAACACCTCTAAATACTTTTGCATATCAGTGTGAGTTTCAGAATAAGTCAGAATATCATCTGCGTACAAGAGAACAAGGAACCCACAAAAAGTATCAGTTATAGAGACGCCATTACAATTATCTGATACTAAAAATGTTCCACATCATTTACAAACATAGCGAAAAGTATTGGAGAGAAATTTTCGTTTTGTCTTACCCCAGGTTAACAATAAATAGTCAGATAATTGTCCATCGTTTTTTAACACATGACAAGACATTTTTATACATATTGAGTATATCCTTGTGTTACCGGTCTTACGGTATTTAAGTTCTGGAATTAAAAAAAATGTCCTTTCCAGTGATCTTATTTTTCTAGATTTACTTATCATTGGATTCTGAGTGTTTTGTTTTTCCGATAGATTTGCGATTTTCTCTTGTCATCAAATGGCGGGACCTGTTTTCGACTAAGTAAACTTTGGCCCAAAATATTGACAGAAGATGACTCTAATATCAGGAAATTAATGTTTTCAAAGATCGAGGTTCTGGTGATTATATAAAAAATAAAATGTACATTTAATAGTTTTCAGTTTAAAAATAGAAATCTTGTAGTTTTGGTGAATGTGTATGTGCCAAAATTGTAAGTAATGTCAGTATCTTTGCCTTCTGGCTCTGGGATTCTACAAAAACACACATAGAATTTTAATTTAGATTTAGTTCTAAAATTGGATTAAACTTTAATTAGCTCAGACTATTTTTCTTCTCTGTAAATACAGATTATAAATATATTTTCAGTAGTTCATTAAAAAGTAATATCCCAGACGCTCATTTTATATAAGGACCGTGCTAATTTCATCTGCTTGTTTGCAACAAGTACGACAAATAACCACATGAAAGTCATGTGACCTGGATATTCGGTGTTTCAGACGCAGACAACATGAAACCCTTCAGGATTCTTTTTTTAAACAAACACTTAATTAGAATATGTTTATGATGTTAAAAACATGACCGATTGATAAAGTTTCTACATACATCTTTGAAAAACACTTTAAACATGTTCATGTCTACGTAGTGTGCAGATTTCTTGTTAGTCTAATTATAAACGAGAGAGCCACCAGCATACCCCCATTTGTTTTGCAATACTGTGATGTTAATCATGAGGAAACAAAATTTGTTACTATTCTATGTGAATTGGAACAGGTTTGTAAAATGATAGAACCACAGGTCTAATTCTGAAATGTTTTATAATGTTATGATGTAACGTTTGCAACAATTCCATAGCAACGCACATGAAATCATTTCCAATTCTGCAGCAATTCAGCAATTTGAATCATACAATGTCAAAATATGTGCGATGATTCCTTTCCCAGTCCTCAGGAAGTTATATACCGCATTCTATAGTTATCGTCCCAAGCGAGAGGGCACGGAAAACCAAAAGTAAATAATTTTAGAGAAAAGTAGCATTTTAGTTTTCTATTGTGCCTATAACTCTGATCTGTGACCCTTTGGCCTCGAACAACATGTGAACAAATCATTCTTTAATTACATATGTAAGGTACAGGTATCAGATGTATAGGTAGAGACGGTGTACCGAAAGCGAGCTTCCTTCCATCATGCAATAACGAGAAAGCAAAAGAAAATCTATCTAACACAACTGTGACCTTGACCTTTTGTGGACCTGACCCAAATTCAATTGGGTTCTTTGTACCCTGCAGAGAAACTTGTATACCAAAATTCAGCACACTAGCGTCATGCAATCTGAAGTTATGCTCTGGAAACGAGAAGGCATAAAGAAAATCTACCCAACACAACTATTACATTATACGATGGCATAAAGTTGCCATCGGCATGTTGAGATAATCTGATTAGTTATGTCGACATGATGTGATAATTAAATGCGTTATATATTCACATACTCACATAAATAATGTTAACATAACCTGATATTTTTCTCAACATGTCAACATATTGATATAGATTAAATCGATATAATGTGACCAAATTATATCAACATGTCGACAAAAAGTGGATTTTTATGACACAATGTTTTGCGCAGTAAAACGGTCACATTATGCCGACAAGTTTCGAATATCATTACATTATGTCGACATAATGACATTCTGTAGTGATGTAAGCACTTACTTCGTTAATTTATTGTGCAAAAGACAGTTTTACAAGGTTATTTAAATGCATGAAAAAATAAATATTTTTTATATTAGAATCAGTTCTGGAATCCTGAAAAAAGACTTCTCAGAGTTTTTAAATATACATATCGAAATTTTCAAATCCACTGGAGATATGTTTTCAATGATATTTATTCATTCTCAACTTAATGTATCAATGACAAAGATTTTAATAAATTTTAATACCAGATTTCGTGATTTCAATTATTTTATTTTTTAACCAAAATTTAAAGTTGATCTGTTAGTCTTTGGCCCATTTTTCCGGGAGGGAAAGTTGGGCCCGGGGGGACTCTGTGCGGGGGAAGTCTATGTTACAATACCGAGGTGGTTAATAAAACTTGTTCCCAATCCGTCTGCTATATAATTTATAAATAAACATATTTATGTGTAAACTAAACTAACAACTGCCAGCTACTATAAAACTTTAAAATTGGCATAAAACATTCAAAATTCTCAGCATGTATTCATATGAACATTTATTTGTAAACCAAATTAGCATTGGAGTAAATGGATATGAGTTTCCCTTGTTGTATTATCAGATAAAGATATTAAAATTTAATCATCGATGATACCCAATTCTGTACACAGAATAAACGCAACATTTCACGTGTAAGGCATCTTGCCCCCCCCCCCCCTCACCCCTAAAAAAATCTGCGAATCATACCCAGCTAGATCATGGGGAAAGTAAACGATGATTTTGTGTCTGGAAGCTAGAGAATACCTCATCAGGCTTTCGAATAAATCAATCAACTAAATATTTTAATGTTAAAGAGGGCATAATTCAATGTCTGTAAGTAAAGTAACATTTTCTTTTAAGAAAAGTAATAATCTAGCAGATTACTGGGCGTACCTGCGCACCGGGGTGCAGAAAAACGCTTCTACGAGCTTCCAAATTTAAAGAAATGTTGTTTGTATTTAATGCATAATACACAGCCCTCTAATGAAATATTGTCTCACAATTGATCCAACACTTGAAATTATGTGAAGTAACTAGTGAGAGCGGGCCCCTTAATTTGATAAAATGATTAATTTTTCTATAAAATTAAAAACCAAATCCCCAAATTCCGCTCGGCAGATACATGTTCAAACTTTGAAACCTCAGTCTGCTTTTGATGGCATATGCATTGCATCACGAAAAGGTATAATTTCATAACCACCAGCCTAAAAACACTTTTCATTCCGACTATGCCAACATCTTTTGATGTACGGACAAGAAGTGTGGAAAAAGTTTGTTGCATTCGCATTCCCGGAATCTTGTATAAACACTATTAAATGTTTTAAAAACAAATTTCCAGGTAATTTAATTGATTGAAATGTCTCCAAAATGTTAACATCAATCTTTTTTCTTTTTTTATTGTCATTCTCACTTATAATATTGAAATATATAATAATATAACATATTGAAATAAGAGGCAAACATATAGATTTATCGGAATTATTTGATAAGGATAGATATCTAGTTATATTTTATCTTAAATATTTGAAACAAAGGGTTAAAGTCATACAAATTGTCAAAACGGTTTTTGCTTGTATTGAAAGTTTCAAATAATCGAAGTTTAATATAAATAAAATGTTTTAAAAAGAAATCACGGGTGAAAAAAAATTGTTACTACGTCGTATTTGTAAAAAGAAATCTATGTGAACAATGGACGAGTAATCATTTGTATTTTTACATGGATGGCATAAATTTCAATTATCGGCATATTTCATTCATTCAAGGCAATATATATGCATGGTATGTTGAAAATTTGCTACAGCGATTTAACGTTTTAGCCTTTCCAATTTTGGTCTAATCTTCTGATATTTTTTCTCATCAAAATTACAGCCTGAACATGTATGCCTTTAAAAACAATGATATATTTTATATTTTTCAGTGATATTTAGCTAAAAATATATAAATTATCATATTTTCAAAATAAATCTAAATATTGTAATTGTATTTAATTCTTGTAATTTTGAATTTGAATTTGAACAAAAAAAAAAAAAACAGGTTTACATTACCCAGTGACATTTACATTGTAACATAATATGTTATAACATTTTCAGAATATGTCTAGAAATGTTATTATTTAATTTCAATAAACATATGTAAACTATCTATTTTTCAATAAATTTAAAATTGAATTATTTTATTCTAATAATTTAAGTTCTTATACATTTACTGTGTTTCATTCATAATAAAATTCATGTACGTTATATATTTTCTCTTGTTAAATAATTAAAAAGAAGTAAAATTATAACAACATTCAGGTAAAATATTAAGGTAACTTTAAGCTGAAAATAAGTCTCTGTCTATCAAAACACCTATTGTTTTCAACTTGTTGGCATTCCCGGAATATTTATTTTATAAATGTTGGCGTAGCTGGAAGATGCATAAAAACACCAACTAACCTTTTTTCATTTATTTTATAGATACACCACTGTTGCATGTATTAGTTGCATTGACAAAATGTGAAACAATTTTTACTGCAAAATCATTTAAAAAAAAAAAAAAAAAAAAAAAAAAAAAAAAAAAAAAAAAAGAAAAATAGCCCGTCCCCACTTAAGGACTGTTTTTCATTTTTTGAAAGCATTGAGTATAAATGCAATGGATTACGGAAAAAAACGATTTTTTTTCCATAATCCATTGCATTTATACTCAATGCTTTCAATAAATGAAACACAATCCTTATATTTATATATATATATTACCATTTTCTGTGAATCAGCTGTAGTCAGCTGGTTACGAAATTCATTCTATGTAATTGGCTTTGCGGTGGGAGTTTTTCATATGACATAACAGCTAAACAGCTGTGTAAGTCGAGTAGTTACCCTTTTCTGTCCGGAGATACTAAATGGAATTAAGGTTTATTTTCTTATTTTCGTATCATTACCTCGGCCGGATATATCCTGTAGTGCTAGAGATCAATGAGACGACGAGCTACACATCTGCTTCTTACCTAGATCTACTCCTACGATTGGAAAAGACGGTCAACTTCACACATCCCTCTATGACAAACGAGACGATTTCAATTTCCATATCACAAACTTCCCGTTTCTAAGTAGTAATATTCCATCTTCTCCTGCCTATGGCGTTTTCATTTCACAACTTATACGTTATGCCAGGGCGTGCTCTTCTTATGAATGTTTTACTCTGAGAGCTAAACGACTAGCCAATAAACTACTTACACAAGGTTACGTTGTTGAACGCTTGGAGTTTTATGGTCGATACGGGGATTTTGTTAAACATTATGAAGTCCCCCCTCTCAGAGATATTAAATCGTATTCTGGATCACAGCCAAACACACTGACTCCGTTTCACCAATCTTGCTTTTCACCGAACTTGACCTCATCACCAAACTTGACCTTTTTACCGAATTTGACCCGTTCATCGAACTAGAAAGGGCCTCCGTGGCCGACTGGTTAGACCATTGCGCTTTAAATCACAAGGCCTCTCACATTTGGTTCGAATCCCGCCAGGGTCATTTCGAATTAAGTGGGAAAGTTTGCCAGTTTTCTTGCGGAAGGTCGGTGGTCTTTACCCGGGTAACCGGGTTTCTCCTCCACCAATAAAAACTGGACGCCATCATATGACTGAAAGATTGTTGAGTATGGCGTAAAACAAAAAATCAAATCAAATCAAATCGAACTAGAAAGGTTTCCATGGAACATTTGCGACGGGTGTGGCATGCCAGCAGACGACGCTGACTCCTTCCGGACACCTGGTCTTATCCCGTTTGTGATTCGTAATTGTTCTTCATGTTTAGACCATTTGCACATCTAATTCGTCGTGTTATAATGGACTTGAGTTTTTGATTATTGATTGGTACTTCTTCAATTTCACTTTGAAAGAAACAAGTGATTTGGAAAATTTTGAATATGTGTCAGATTTGTTTGAAATTATATTAAAATATTCGTCTGCTTGGTAACCGGAAGGTTAAATGTGTCAGAAGAGAATTGAAAATGCAATTGGCTGCGCCCATGACAATGCTGTATTTACAACGAATTTGCGTTTGAATTCTGATATATTATTAATGGGATATACCATAGAAAGTTTGAGTGTAACTTACGAGAAGGGAGACAGCTACTATTCATTCATGAGATCTGAAAGAAGTCATTTTATTTGACATTTTTTTACCAATCAGCTGGGAACCATGATGGTACGTACATGTAACTTACGTAAGTAGGCCTATTTCACACGGCTTGATTTCACAGGATGCGAGTGACGAATTGTTTCTGATAGGAATATCCGGTGAAGGCAAACAAAACGACCTGTTTATCAGAGATGCTTGACAAAGTTGCACCAGGCCTAACTCTCTTTTTATCTGTTGTAACTACGAAGCGAACTTTCACTTTTGTGGTCTGTGGTTCTGGTCATAACATCAGAATATGACCCAGATAGATCGCAATATGAGCTTGTAGGCTGTACAGATGTAGATTTAGTCTTGTCTTTCCGATTTCTTTCTGCGATTTTTGTTTTTGTTTTGTGGTATTGTATGACTTTTAAGATTAAATAAATAAGAAGTAAATATGTGATATTCTATTATTTATTGATTCATCCATGCATTCCTACGCCAAAATGTAAAGCGGTTAACACTCGGGTCATGTGACTGCGTGTACTGACAAATCTAACACATCGCTCTATATACTTGCAATGAAGGGAATTGCTATCGGTATGTAAATATTTTCGAATTGCTTCCTACGCCACGGTTATATGATAATTTATCGCAACAACCATTATGTTGTAATCATTATGTATTGACATATGTCATCTTGTTGACATAATGTGATGATTATCAAAACTTGTCGATATAATTTGATCGTTTTACTGCGCAAAATACAGTGCCATTAAAAGCCACTTTTTGTCGACATGTTGATATAATTTGATCACATTATGTCGATATAATCCATATCAATATGCTGACATGTTAAGAAAAATATGAGGTTATGTCGACATAGTTACAACATCTTAATTACCAGGTAACTTATGAACGAATATAAGGAAACAAATAGTCAGACACAGAATAAAATTTCCTAAAGCCCGCTTGTATTTTAACAGTATATCATTACTTTCAACAAATTAGTAAAATATTTAATGCAGGTTAAATGTGGACTTCAATTAACGTCTACATATATATATATATATATATATATATATATATATATATATATATATATATATATATATATATATATATATATATATATATATATATTGAATGTCGAATAGGGTATTGGACCATATTTCAGTTATATTGTGGCGATCAGTTTTTAATTGTGAATGAGAAAACCCAGTTACAATTTACCCGGGAAGAAACCACCGCTGCGCTGACCAGAAGTGAGATACTTCATGGTTCAAAACCCCAATGTTCTACATATAAGTAAGTTCGTTATATTATAATGATATAATTGTAATCAACTCACATTAGTTTGCCTCTGAAATCCAAGTCTTGGTCTCTCCCATCTAATCAGCACATGCTCTTGCCTAAATGGATCCTGTGTCGATTAAGTAATTTTAAATGTATTGCCATTTTAAGTGTGACAACTTAAATTCTTTTGATAAAAACAGCATTTTGACGCAATAAAATTTGTTGACACTACATTAAATGAAATATACATGTTCATTTAAAATCCGGACGATGTAAAGACCAACCAACCTGAACTGGATGGATCAGACACAGGTAAACTTTGCAGAAAACAACAAAGAGATAGAACCGATACCAATATCTACATACCAGTATCGACCTATGCATTTATTTTGACCTGTTTTGTAAAATATTAGGACACAGTGGAATATTTTGAACGAAATTGAAGCGCAATCCTTAAATTAGAATCTTTAGATTTGTTTACGCTCGTGATAAAATTTTAACCTTTACTATCCTCTGTAAATATCTAAAAGGTTCAGTGTTACATTTCTATAGACTGGTAGTGTTTTAACAGTAAATACTCCTTGCGTTTTTCCCCGAACTTTGCGACGGGTGTGGCATGCCCGCAGGGGACGCTGACTCCTTCCGGACAACTAGCCTTATCCCGTTTGGGATTCGCAATTGTTCTTCATGTTGTGACCATTTACACATCTACATTGTCGTTTTATAATGGACTTGAGTTTCGATTCTTCATTTTTAACTTTCAAATTACTAAACAAAACGTCTCGGACATTTCAAGCATCATGACAAAAATAGTGTTTTTAAAAGAACTCCTGTTACTAATGTGTATATATCCTTTCTATTTTACTATAAAAAGGCATTTTGTGTACACAAATAAAACGTCTAACCGATCAATTTTATTTGAGGTAGATTTGCATAACAATGCAGCTTCACTATTTCATTGCGATTATAAACTAACTCTCAAGTCATAAAACTTCGAACATCTGTAACACTTAAAGCATAATTGATTCGATTTTACTTGTGAAGCTCGTTAAATAAGATATCCGTGACTCAATTATTCTCCAAATGAATAATGGATTGAATTTCAAATAAAGAATGTTGCAAGAAACTTCTCTTTTAAATATCTGAAATGGTGGTTTGCAAGAATGTTGCAAGAAATGTTTCTTTACCAAAAAATCCAATATAATTGTTTACGAGAATGTTTAAAGAAATTTTTCCTTGAAATATCAAATAAATTTACACACAATATAAAACAAAAACTGGTTTTATAAAGTATTGGATTATAATTTAAAGTGCTCAAGAGTTGGAACCATACTAGTAATACTGAAACTAAGTACATGTACCATATATATGTATCATATATAGTTCCAAAGCAGTCTTTGTGAGATATCTTTTCAACTTCCTGAAAGTCTAGAAAATATCTCCCTTTTTTATTGAACAAATTATTGATTATATATATATATATATATATATATATATATATATATATATATATATATATATATATATATATATCTAATTAATTTGTTTCCATGCTTTTATATTTACGCACTGAAAAAAAAACTAACCCCCACAATTACCAGATATAATTTCACATTAACATACAGAAAATAAAATTAAATATCTGGAAAAGTATTTTAGTATAAATAAATACAGTTGTCAGTAATTGTATTTCAATTTTAACCAAACTACTATCAAATCCCCTACATGTATATGCCTCTAATTATCTGAAACACATACTGCCAGAATCCTCAAACAGGGTTGCTTTAAAAAGAATGAAAATAAAATATATCTAGAATTATCTTTTTGACTTTTAAAATGGCCTACACATTGTAGATTTATATAAACATGTGTCTTAATTGATATTTGGTAACTTCGAGGTTTTGAGAGTGAAATATAAAGGAATATACAAATCAGGACTTTGAATAGACTTCGAGGTTTTTAAGAACTTCGAGGTTTCAATGTTTGAGAGATCGAGAGTTAATTTACTTGATTAAAAAAGGAAAAAAATTAGGACCTGTACGAAAATTTGAGGTTTCAAGAACTTCGAGAAATCGAGAGTCACCTGTAAATCAGAGACTGAGGGAGTCCGCACATATTGTGAGGTCATCCAAACGTTCTGGAAAATTTATGTGAAAATATATATATTTTGATTCTGCATAAATGACCCAACTTTCACACAATCATTCAATATAAATTTTATGTTGTTTCCTTTTGTGTCTCTAAATATAAGGTTTACTTGAACTATCGTATAATGTACATGTATGATTTTCTCCAAGTTATGCTCTCCTTTGGTCTAGTTTAGTAGTTACAGCGGCGGTCGATTTGGAAATTTGTTTTTTAGCATGTTAAAGGCTCATGAAAGCAAAATATATTATAGTTCATACTTATGGATCTTTAGATTCTCCACCATAATGTAGTCTGGCGTCCGATGATCATGATAACGATATGAATCCCATCGATCGGTCAATCATTTTATTCTCAAACTGTAACACAACATTTTATTTTCAAACTGGAACACAACAAGAGCTTGTTCCCCGACTAACTACTACACTTTGTTCATAGACAGCCAGTATGATCCAATCTATTGTTGAACCTGTTTGATCAACAGACTTATTTATATCGATCAATCAAATTACACATAGTATAAAACAAAATTAGCACTTTGAGCGGTAAACATACAGGTATTGTATTTTATGCTACCATCCAAGAAAGCTTTAATCTCGGCCCTATCGCAAATAAACAAGGCCTACTACAAACTGAAAAAGTATTCTTTTTTCAAAATGCCTCAGAGTAGACATTTGATATTGATATACATTGCCATGAAACAAAGTAACGTCAAATATCGTTAAAATTCCCCGGTCAGTTTTCTGCCTGAAAGATATTGGGCCGTACCGTTTGTTTTAGAGCAAAGCAGAAATACAACCGGGTACCATTTTAAACACAACATGACAGTTGGCCACCCCAACTGGAACTATGTAATGAATATGACAGACGACAGACGAGAAGCCATGACAATGTCCTTTGAGCCATGTGACCTAAAAATAGGGAGTCTCCATATTTATGGGGGGAGACTTGGCAAGAATGCTTTCCATACGTATAATTATATTTATGAAGTGGTTCGTGTCAAGTACTTACTCCCACAGCCAATGTTCGAGTTACATATACACAGCAGAGTCCGAACCTGATCCAAAATATCCAAGTAGTTCGAACCCATACCCGAAAACGTGCTATGTCTACATAGCTTCCAGGACGTTTTTGAGTGCACAACACTTTTCCGCCAAGTATGTGTTTGGGGGGGTCAAAGTAGTATTTGGGTGGGGATTGAGTTTACTTCATAACTCTATGGGATACTTTACAGCTTACAACAATTTAACAATATATGAAGATGTGTCTTATGGAAAGGAATATTCACTGATGTACATTGAGGTCCTTGGAATGGGGCCGATGAGCTAATGAGTTTGTCTTTGCCAAATGCTTGTGAAAAGACACATTAAACTAAACTCCAAAGACACAGAGGCATAACACATTGATGTCACTATAATGACATACATCCAAATACAGTGGAACCTTGATACTGAGACCACCTTTCTGACTGACTCAAAGTGGTCTGATTAGTTGTGTTACTGTGGAACCTCGCTATTAAGACCACCTAACTGACTGACTCAAAGTGGTCTGATTAGAGAGGTTTTACCATGGAACCTTGCTACTAGGACAACCTAACTAGAGTGGTCTGATTTTTACAGTAGAACCTCGCTATTAAGATCACCTAACTGACTGTCTCAAAGTGGTCTGATTAGAGAGGTGTTTACAGTAGAACCTCGCTATTAAGACCACCTAACTGACTGACTCAAAGTGGTCTGATTAGAGAGGTGTTACAGTAGAACCTCGCTTTAAGACCAATGACTGAAAGTGGTCTGATTAGAGAGGTGCTACAGTAGAACCTCGCTATTAAGACCACCTAACTGACTGACTCAAAGTGGTCTGATTAGAGAGGTGTTACAGTAGAACCTCGCTATTAAGATCACCTAACTGACTGACTCAAAGTGGTCTGATTAGAGAGGTGTTACAGTAGAACCTCGCTATTAAGACCACCTAACTGACTGACTCAAAGTAGTCTGATTAGTGAGGTGTTACAGTAGAACCTCGCTATTAAGACCACCTAACTGACTGACTCAAAGTGGTCTGATTAGAGAGGTGTTACAGTAGAACCTCGCTATTAAGACCACCTAACTGACTGACTCAAAGTGGTCTGATTAGAGAGGTTTTACAGTAGAACCTCGCTATTAAGACCACCTAACTGACTGACTCAAAGTGGTCTGATTAGAGAGGTTACAGTAGAACCTCAGACCACCTAACTGACTGACTCAAAGTGGTCTGATTAGAGAGGTGTTACAGTAGAACCTCGCTATTAAGACCACCTAACTGACTGACTCAAAGTGGTCTGATTAGAGAGGTTTTACAGTAGAACCTCGCTATTAAGACCACCTAACTGACTGACTCAAAGTGGTCTGATTAGAGAGGTGTTACAGTAGAACCTCGCTATTAAGACCACCTAACTGACTGACTCAAAGTAGTCTCATTAGTGAGGTGGTCTCTGAAGAGAGGTTCTGTACTTATAAAATATTTATCAAGAGACTGAGAATTTATGGTCTGAAATGCGAGGTAGTCTCCTAAGCGAGGTGGTATTTATGCGAGGTTGAGGTTCAACTAAGTTTTTAAACGCTTCACTTATTGATGATGATAATGTCTTAATCAAATAAAAAATACTACCCTTTTCTGACAAAAAGTTATCATTATATAGAAGATGGAGTATAAAAACCTCAGAGACCATAGTATTAATCTTTAGGATGTGTAGGAAACAATATACAAATCGGGTAAACATTCATTTGGGCACACACGGACCTTTGGAAATCTAGAGGTTGGATCAGGTGCCATGGAGGAGTAGCAAGCATCCCCTGTTGACCAGTCACACCATTGAAAGTGGTTGTTAAGTCGTCTGTACCTACTGTGACCAAGATTTATTTCTCACTTATTTCATTTGAATTTGACAGTGAGTCCACAGTCAACTTCAAATTAAATAAGTGAGGAATAAATCCTGGTCACAGTCGGTACAGACGTCTTAACAACCACTTTCAAACAATTTAACCTAAGATGCATAAGTTGATCATTACTTTTTTATTTCATATCAAAATAAGGTTTCATAGAATAAACTTGAAACTATGGTTTTAATTTTCTTAGAATGTCTTTATAAACATTTACATGCGATTTCTTCTGAAACTGTAAAATGTCTGCTATTATGGTGTCATTGATATGTCTGTTGCTTTTACACAGTGAAACAATATGTACACAAAGTTCATCAAAACTTCTATCCTGTAATTTGCAGTTTGGTGATCTGAAATAGGGAAATGAGGTAAACATAGATAAAGAGTATATGTTTCATTAGAAATAAACAAAAAACCTCGGAAGGCGGTATAGCATTTGGAATTTGAATTTCAAGGTTAAAGTTTAAAGACAAAATAAAATTAAGATCACAGGCAACCAATGTCCTTATGTTCTATCATGATGTGAAGTTACAATTTGATACTCGGTTTTCTCATCACCAGTAAATGCAACAGCTAATCATATATAAACCAGGCAGACAGACATGGTAAATTCATTTGCTTGTTTGATTGTTGTTTTACGTCCTGTCAAGAATTTTTCACTTATATTGAGATGTCACTAGCTTTAAGTGAAGTGCTACAAATTTTGGCCTGTGCTATGGGCTAGTGCCAATGCAGTGAGGGTTCTTTTACGTGCCATGCCTTCCTCTACATCAGGGGCTCAAAATTCCCAAGTTTGAAGTCCAGGACTTGGTTAATTCAGGTTCGGACTTGGCATTTAGAAATACCTGAAGTCGGAAGGACTTACATTCATTTATTTTTACTGTATCACTTTTTAAAATAAATTCAGCATGGACTTTGAAATTTACTCTCCATGTCCTGGACTTCAGTATCTAAAAAAGAATTTTGATCCCCCGACATGGGATGTAGGTTTTGAATCTCATCTGAAAGACTTGTGACTGTCACTTCGTATGCCAAGTGCTTGGTGAAGGAACAGTCACTACCATTTGAAAAGTCTCTGGTATGACCTGGTCCGGGAATTGAACCCCAGACCTTCCTCTCTCCAGACCTGAAATCTGTCTAATGGTTCTTGAGAAGTCGTTTAAATGGTAAAGATAAAGGATGGACAACAGATGACATTGGAACATAGCATTGGACCTTTTAGAATTGTTCTGTTCCATCAAGTTTCGTCATAATAGTACCGTACAAGCAGAAATTTTAGCGAGGATTCAATTTTGGCATTATCACTGAGATTGTTGAGATATTTTCATCTGCTTCAGAATAGTTAGACAGGGAGCAGGATTGTTTGTAAGTGGAGTATTATATGTATATACAGTAAAACCTGCTATAGCGGCCACCTCTATATACAGATTACCTGCCTATAAAGGCCAGTTTTGAAAATACCATGACTGCGTACTTCATCTAAATCTAACCTGTGTATAAGGGTCACCTGCATATAAGGCCAATATTTTCTGGTCCCTTGGGTGGCCCCCATATACAGGTTTTACTGTACATAATAACATACCTCCAGGTGTATAGTTGTCCAGTTGTAGACACATTATATGACAGTTGAAAGGTATCAGCCCATTTCACTAGATGTTTCATGTAAATCTTCAGAAATCTGGTATGTCTACAGCTTAATTCTGTGAGTAACTTTTTTTCTGGTTTTAGTATGACCCTGAAATCAATACATATGAGTTTTATGTCACACCCAACTCAATTGCACAATGTACCTGGGAAGACAACACAACCAAAAGACAGGAAGAGACAAGTAGGCATTCCGAAAATATGTCTAACTTTCTCACAAAATCAGCTATGGTTCCAGCGGGACTTGAACACACGCTGACTATAGGTGAGATACTTCAATATTTAAAATGGGAAGCTCCATCCACTCAGTCATGAAGGCTTCTGCAAGGATGGATGTATGTGCATGGGGTACACATATCATGAATTTTAGAATTTCAACAACTGAGAAGAAATATACCTTGATAGGGAAGTGAAAGAAAAGGATTTATCATTTCAATGCTGAAAATTTACATTTACGTTCAATGAAGTACCAACAAAAAAAAAAATCACATTTTCAGACTAAAAATACATACAGACCTTAAAAGTAAGATGAGAAAATTCACTTTAAGCCAAAACTAGTGTCACTAAACTGTTTTTTATATATAAGCTTGGTCAATGCCAGTGTCCATGTCCACTCGTTTCAGTGAAGCAAGTCTAAATATCTTACTTCATAACTCATTAATCAGGTGCAATTTGTTTACAGAATTATTACTCAGTCTTTCTCTGTCCTGTATACTAATAAATACATGAAGATTTATCCTCTTTTTGAAATGAAAACAATTATAAATGTTTTGAAATAATTGAATTAACAAAAAAAAATTGTATGCCTATGTTGATCCACTGCCCCTGATGGCAGTCAATTTATTTTTTACTGCAAGATCACATCCATTATATTTGTCAAGTAAGTATTTTTTTTTATATTACATGTTGATTAAGTAATTTTCAATGGGATTTACATGTCAGCTTTATTTAAAGTCAAGCTCAACATATGAAGTCTTATCGACAGAAACGATCATCTTAAGCATTTGTTTTGCCCCCCCCCCTTTTTTTTTTTAGCAAAACTAGAACTTTTGTTTTATGTTAGATATTCATAACCACTTGGTGGTTGCCACTGCTGGTGGAATGAATGAGTCCCCAATGGTATAAATAAACCCAATACCTGGTATTTTAGTACTAGCTGCATGATTATTCAAACAAAAAAAATCAAGTTATAGATAGGACCGTTTAAATTCTTAACACCTCAAAAGCTAAGATAGTCATATTTTTACAGTGGTCACTCTTAGATGGATTAAATAATACATTTAGGTTATGTTTTGGCCAAGTTAGATACCACTATTTTGTTTTGGAACTCAACATCTATTTTAAATTCCAGCTCAACTAATGAAATCTTATTGACAGAAACAATTGTCTTGAGCAATTGTTTTGCCACTGCTCCCCCCTTTTTCTAAACAAAATTAGAACTTTGGTTTTATGTTAAACATCTATAGATGTTGTGGAAAAATTAGAATTAATAATTTTAATTTTCAATTTAAATGATTAGTTAATCATTAGTATTATTATCATGATAATATTTACTAAAATACATGAAAATATTAATCAACTCTTCATGTACAAATTCAGCAACCGACAAGGATCAAACTGTTGGTAAAAATACATGTAACTGTCTGTAGATATTTATACATTGTACATGTATGACCAAATATCTACCTTTGCAAACTTATAACCCCTTGCGGTGGTCTAGCGGTAGAGCGTTCCACTCGCATACAGAAGGTCTCCGGTTCGATTCCTGGACTGAGTCATACCAAAGACTTTAAAAATTGTACCCTTCACGCCACAACCTATGTCTGTTCTAGCATTATAACAAAGTGAGCAATATCATTAAAACAAGAGTCAATTCTTGACTTTTTCACCAAGCGTAAGTAGGCCTACTCTCTGATTAAGTAAGTTGTGTAATGAGAAAGTATCAAAAATGTTTCTGTTTTCTTTTGACTCTTTCGGAAAAAGTTACTGTTTAGCCTGAAATTAAAGTAAATTTTTTCATAACAAATTGTACTGTAACCCTCAACATACTTCGGTATAACTATATAACAAACTGTCCTATAACTAATTAAAAAATAACGAGGTCACCCGAAATTTGTTATAAGCAAGTTTTATTGTACAGACAGTTTGACATTTATGGCTACTTGCGTATGAAAAGCTCAGGCAATTCCAGTTCATTGATTGATATTGGGATCATGAAAGCTGGACTCAACCCAAGCTTAAATTGAACTTGGAAAAACGTAATTTACATGTTAATGTATCACTTAAGCATTTGTTATGTGAACACAATTTAAGTCAGGCTTGTCTTCATTATAGAAAATGTCCAGAAAGAAGAAAATCATGGTCTCTAATAATGTCGAAAAGTAGTATCAATGTGCCTTGTAAAATCAAAGAAAATCAATCAACAATTGAATTCAAACTAAATGAAAGGAACATGATCAACAAGAAAAAATAAAGAAAGGGAGCAGAATGAAATTAATCAAATTTATTTCCTGACAGATATTTAAAGCAAAATATCCTATCACTTTCCGAAAACCTGCAGAGTCTTAGTATCTTAATGCCATCAGAAACTGCGTCAATAGTGACACTGAGGAATGTCTCCTCCACTTAGCGTCTCTTACCGAATCCAGTGATGCTTGACATAGTAAATGACAAATATATTTCTCAACCATGTTAATTATATCTACTTTGTGCAAATAAACATCCATCTTCAATTAAACCCTCACTTAAATCTGCCATACACCTGGTTAAGAGATTAACTCAATGGCCAGAGTGATGGATTCAACCAAACAGATACATAGGGCTACATTTGACAAGCTGATTGTAATTATAGGCATGCATTTGTTCTTTTAAGCACCAGGTCATCTCTTTGGAATGTATACAAGATATGACGAAAGCTCAAATGGCTTTAAGCCCAAGTATAAAATCTACCCTTTGAACATTTATTGAAAGCAAATATGACTGCTGATCTGGTGATAACCGGTTTAAATGAAAAAGAATTAACGCCACCAATAAATCTGCATTTTTCACCTTTGTAAATAAAACATTGCAAAGCTACCTTCTTTTGTTGCCATTTTGAATAGGAAAACAACTAACAGAACGGAAGTGTACTTTGTTTTTCACTGCAAACTGAAGTCTGTAACAACATTTGTCAGAAGACAACAAAGCTCACCGAAATGGGTGTAAATTTTCAAAATAGATATTTGACACACAGCTGTAAGGTTTTAAGGTCAAAATAGTTCAAAGTTCAAGGTCAGGTTCACTAGGTCAAAAGTCAAGGTACCAAATGAAAGCTCTGGTAATAAGAAATCTATATGTGAAATATCAAAGCATTATCCCTCATGGTTTAATAAATATAGGAAAGGTTAAATTTTTTGAAAAGTAGGTCAAAGTCCAAGGTAAAGGTCACTAGGTCAAAAATCAAATAAAAGCTCTCATCATAAGGAATCTATATGTGAAATATCAGAGCCCTGTCCCTTTCAGTTGTAAAGTTATAGGTCAGGTTAAAGTTTTGTCTACAGATGCCAACAACAACAATGATACCGGGGTATGACATTACCTCTCAAGATTTTTGTCCTGGCAAGCTACAAACTGCTCAAAATAGTCACAACCATTTACATGAAACGAACAGACCAAATGTGGTGGCAATAGCTCATATGACCCTATGGGTGTGATGTCAGCTAAAATTAATATCAAATATATCCTTACTTGCTTGAGGCTCTCTCTAACCAGGCAAAGACGACATCACATATCTTATCAAGGTCATTCTGCATTTCATCTATTTCTTCTGTCACCAACAACAATTCCAAAATAACTTCCTGTGAAAAGAGAGATGATCAAAATAATTATAAATATGATAAGCTTCCTACAGAATTTCAAGTTGTGAATAAAGTCAAATCTGGTCTTAGGGCATTTTTTAAAAATAATATGCCCCCTGTGAAAAGCCATGCATAGTTTATTTGAAGGAAGCAAATAACACTAAACATGCACTATTGGAGTGTGAAAGAGAAATATTAGTTGCATTGAGATTAGAATGTGATTATGATATACAGGTATAAGAGTATTCAAGGAAATGCATGATGAAATGATTCTTTGTGAAGACTGAAATGGAAGAACATTTATTGGTGACCAAGATCTGGTATGGACTTGATGTCATACATTTCAGAATAAAAGTTATCGCCACAAGGAATAGAATTGTTCGATAAACACATTGCAGGTTAGTTTCTGAGATGCAAGTTTTCGTGGTAGTGGAAACTATAAGTGGATAATAAGACTTCTGATGCATCTGAAACATGAAACCAATAAGCACAAACATAGAGTAATCAAAGATTGCCAAGCTCACCTCACATGGTCTCTATACTGATAATCAGATTTTCTTAATAAATTTTCATTTCATTTTGGCAATGAAATATACAGATTTATGAATTGTTTATCATTAATATTTCTCATTGTTATTTTTCACCTCTATGCAGGTAAATTGGCTTTGTATTCAAGAAATCTTAATCTAAATAGACAATGATACATAATAATAAAGTTTGGTCTGTCTAGTGCTACTACTTTCTGAGATAATGCCAAAATGAAAGCTTCTTATTGTGGTCACTAAACCGTGAAATGTAGGTCAGAGGCAAATCCCCAAACTACAAGCTGATATCTTATCTTCACCATACAAGATAATGCCCAAATCAAATCTTCTTAACATTATCATGGGTGCATGATACATGTTGAGTGTGGTGAGTACTAACGGACTGCTTGTTCTCTAATCTTCTGATCATGCAAGTGAAAGGATATTGTGAGCTGTTTTGTATACTATCTCAAAGCAAGTGAATTAGTGTGGACATATGTACATATTATATGTATATCCATATGAAGGGACATGTTTACACACCTAACAGTGGATTATTGCATTTCCTAACACATTATTTAAAAAAAATGTACCAAAATAAAGTAAATAAATAAATAGATAAACAAATAAGTAGATGGATAAATAAATGAATTAATGAATAAATTAATTTATAAAACACCAAACATTATTTTTTCTTTCTGATTTTCCTTATTTTCGGTTCAAAATGTATTTTATTTAGTTTACTATTACATTTCTATCCTGTTATTTAAAAAATATATTTTATACAATTCACAAAAATTAAAAGATTAAAAAATACCACACAGTAAAAATGTATCCGTTATTGTTAGTAAGTTTGCATCAAAATGCATGTTTTATTGTAAATTATGACTTTATATATCAAATTATATAAAAATATTTTATACGAACGTTTTTAACAAAAATTAAAACAAAATAAATCACCGAACATTAAACTGAATAGCAGAATTTCATTCTTAATATTCGTAATTCCACTTAAAAAGTTATATATGTTGCTGATGTAATGTAAAATAGATAAATAGATATTTAAATATTTAGTAGTAAACGTTTCTGCTGAACAAAATGGCGGAACACTCTCTAGCTCTCGCTCTCTCTCTCTCTCACAGCCATTAGAAGTTTTCAGATTTTTCTCTTGATTGGATTTCCCGCAGATAAAAAAAAAACAATATTGTCGGCTTATATCTCCGGAACAAGATGTCAGATCGACTTCAAATTTTCACCAAATGTATTTTTGCATTATAAACTAGCAATTTTTGAAAAGTTGTATATAGCATTTGGGGTGCACTTTAAGTAATATAAATATAACTAAATATGCTATAACTCAACATTTTTTAACAGAACATATATTCCTCCTACACTTGTCTGTAAAAGACAATGATTACCCATGAAAAGATAACTGTCTTTCCCTAGGAACAGACAACCGTCTGTCCATAATGAAAGAAAACTCACACACGCTATGACATCCTAGTACAATTTGTGAGGTAGTGTTTCTGTGTCTTCTAGAACACAGTGCATAGTTCTGTCAGACATTATTTTTTTAGATCTACACAAACATGTATTCAAAATAAAAAGATGGGAGAAAAATAATCAAACATGGGTGTTTTGAGTAGAAACAGAAATCTCCACCTTTCAGGTAAGAATGAGAAAGTCCAATCCTCGGAAGAACTTTGGATTGGACAAACACCACTCAGAGGAGATTCCCTTATCCACTCAACACAAACATCACAAGTTTTGAAATTCACCGGTCTTACTAGAAAAACCGGTGAATTTTACAAAAGTCCAGTGAAATCTATCTGATAACTGGTCCAGATGACCAGTAATTTTCCATTTCATTGCAATTGTGTATATATATAGACCAGTAAAAAGAATTTCTTTGACCAGTGATATTCCTTTATTCATTGGTCGAGTTGACCAGTATATTTTTTTCTTATTTCAAAATGTCTGAAACATACATGTAAGATTCTATTACCCCCCCCCCCCCACCAGTTTCTACTGTAGCTGTAGGGGACAAAAACTAGAGGCTCCCAGGAGCCTGTATAGCTCACCTAGGTAGATGCAAGACGTAAATTAGCCTATTTTGACCCCTTATTTCCTTAATCACTAGATGCAACATCAGGCACAGGTGGAAGAAACTTTTTCCCTTCACTCCAGGCAAGTTAAAATCCAACCTTTTTAGTCTTACCAGCAAAAAAAACACTGACAGGAAGTGGAAAAAAATATGATAAAGGGAGGTAATATATAGAGAGAAATTGACAAAATAATACCTGCAATCCCGACACTGTCTTTCTATTATATATATTGATGTGAACTTGAGCAATTATGAATTCCCATTAACAAACTTTTGTTTAAGTTTGATGCCATACATTTTAACATAATTGCCTCATCATGTTTCTTTAATTCTATTTTGTTAACTACTTCAAAGAAAAACTGAATTTGTTTCAATATGCATTATTATACCTTTACTTGTCAGATTCAGATAAATAAATAAATCCAATTGACCAACATCAAATCTAGACACTCTGGTATCTCTTAAAACCCATACAGGATATTATAACACTGTCATACCACTATCATACTGAGGGCATTCATACTTTTGTACAGCAACTGTTAAATTAACTAAATCATTTTTGTTTATATGTAAATTAAATTTGAACCAATTCCCATAGGGTCCAATGTTAAAATATCTTCTCCACTGACGACCATCTTGGATTTTGTGCAGCCCTCAAAAACACCAATGTTGTAAGGGGCCACCCAAAGACTGTTGTCGGCCAAGTTTTGTTCCAATTGGCTTAGGGGTTTTAAAGAAAAAGATCTTTGAAATTGTTCCCATAGGGTCCAATGTTAACCTATGTTCCCCGTTGGCGGCCATCTTGGATCAGGTGCAGACTTAAAAAAACACCAGTTTCAGAAGGTACCATCTAAGGACTACTATAACCAAGTTTGGTTCCAATTGGCTCACTAGTTTCAGAGAAAAATATCTTTGAACGTATTTTCCCATAAGGTCCAATGTTAAAATATGTTTTACACTGGCGGCCATCTTGGAATCGGTGTAGCACTCAAAAACCCCAATGTTGAAGGGGGCCATCCAAAGACTATTGTGGCCAAGTTTGGTTCCCATTGGCTAAAGGGTTTTAGAGAAAAAGATCTTTGATATTGTTCCCATAGGGTCCAATATTAACCTATGTTCCCCACTGGCGGCCATCTTGGATTAGGTGCAGACTTAAATAAACACACCGGTTTCAGAAGATACCATCTAAGGACTACTGTGACCAAGTTTGGTTCCAATTTGCTCAGTAGTTTCAGAGAAAAATATCTTTGAACGTATTTTCCCATAAGGTCCAATGTTAAAATATGTTCTCCGCTGGTGGCCATCTTGGATTTGATGTGGCCCTCAAAAACCATAATGTTGTAGGGGGCCATCCAAAAACTATTGTGGCCATGTTTGGTTCCCATTGGCTAAAGGGTTTTAGAGAAAAAGATCTTTGATATTGTTCCCATAGGGTCCAATGTTAACCTATGTTCCCCGCTGGCGGCCATCTTGGATTAGGTGCAGATTTAGATAAACACCGGTTTCAGAAGATACCATCTAAGGACTACTGTGACCAAGTTTGGTTCCAATTTGCTCAGTAGTTTCAGAGAAAAATATCTTTGAACGTATTTTTCCATAAGGTCCAATGTTAAAATATGTTCTCCGCTGGCGGCCATCTTGGATTTGATGTGGCCCTCAAAAACCATAATGTTGTAGGGGCCATCCAAAAACTATTGTGGACAAGTTTTGGTTCCCATTGGCTAAAGGGTTTTTAGAGAAAAAGATCTTTGATATTGTTCCCATAGGGTCCAATGTTAACCTATGTTCCCCGCTGGCGGCCATCTTGGATTAGGTGCAGATTTAAAAAAAACACCAGTTTCAGAAGGTACCATCTAAGGACTACTATGACCAAGTTTGGTTCTAATTGGCTCAGTAGTTTCAGAGAAAAATATCTTTGAATATATTTTCCCATAGGGTCCAATGTTAATCTATGATCCCCACTGGCGGCCATCTTGGATTAGGTGCGGACATGCCGGACACAATTTTTAAAGTAGACCACCCAAGGACTGTTGTGACAAAGTTTGGTTGCAAATGGCCCAGTGGTTTCTGAGGAGTTGATCTTTAACGACGGACGGACGATGGACGACGACGCCGACGACGGACGCCAAGTGATGGCAAAAGCTCACATGGCCTTTTAGGTCAGGTGAGCTAAAAAAGGAATGCAATAAATGATATTTTTCAGTAAATAGTAAAATTTTAAATATACAAATAAGAAATAAAATTTTATAAAATTCTGACGAAGAACACTTCTCAATGATAATGATCAATGATATGGACCAGTCTAAGTGTGTCTTGAGGGGTGCACGTGGACATAGTGAATGAGCAAAGTTAAGTCTCAGGTTTCTCCAGTCAGCAAGTCAAAAGAACCATAACTCTTACAAAGATTTTCTACGCTGAAAATATAAGTTAAGACATACTGATTCAACATTAAATCAAAACATTCTGACGCTGAAAGTAACAGGAAGAGTCTGACAGAGTTGAAAATATTTGGCATCTAATATCCAGGATATCTGTTGATATGTGAAATTCTAATTTTAACTTACAGTTCCTTCGTCCATTACTGAAAGCTGATCCAATACACCAAATAGGTAAGTTTCAAACCTGAAAAAAAAATATTAAAGAAGCAAATTATTAAATGTGAACCATAATTATCATAATTGCATTCATCTTACTCGTACATGTAAATAATTATGTTGGTACAGGCGGCGGTGGTTTATCAGACAAATGGGCAGTATCAGGATCAAATTGAGGTCAGACATATTCCTATCTCTTTCACGGGTAGTGATTCTTTTTTCAGTTAAGTCTTTCAACTGAGGTCCTTGGTACAGTATACAAAGAACCCTAAATAAATTTTGGAATAGGGTACAAGTTCTTAAAATAGCTAGCGAAAAGTATAGCTGACCCTTGTGTTTTGAAAGAAATGAGCATTTTTTTAATAACAAAAAAAGAAGCTGACAACAGATTCTGTTTGAAAGAGTTAACACTACTGTGTCCCAGCAACTGTGTTTTTTTTTTTTACCTTTCTTGGAAATGAAACCGAATGTTTACATACAGCATTCCTGAGCACAAGTCAACAGAGGTGTCAATTCACAAGTAGGGGCATTTTGCCAATATTTTTAATCCCATATCTATGGTGACTTACGAGTAATGAGATGTATACATCCCGATAAAATAACAGACTGTTTCTACGAAAAATAAAAACAACAAGAGTTGTCAGAAGACAACAAAGTTCGCCGTAAATGGGTGAAAATTATAAAAAAAAAGGTATTTGACCTACAACTATCAGATTTTAAGGCCAAAGGATTATTTTGACTTCTTCACCTCATGTTAAAATTTTTTAAAAGTAGGTCAAAGTTCAAGGTCAAGGTGCTAAATGAATGCTATGGCCATAAAAAGTTTATATGTGAAATATCAAACCCATTCCCTCATGGTTGAAAAATAGACAAGGTCAAAGTTTTTGAAAAGTAGATCAAAGTCCAAGGTCAAGGTCACTAGGTCAAACATCAAATTACCAATAGAGAACTCTGGTCATATGGAATCTATATGTGAAATACGTCAAGGCCCTGTCCCTTGCAGTTAGGAAGATGTAGGTCAGGTTAAAGTTTTGTATTTGTATGCCGACAACAACAACGACGCTGACGCCATCGCCGGAGATATGACATTAGCTCTCCGGACTTTTGTCCTAGTGAGCTAAAAATGACTGCTGCCATTACCGCTAAACAAGTTCGGAAAATCATATAAGAGTTTAACTAGGATCTTGAGTATTGGAGGGTCTCTGTCATATTGAAATGCAGAATTGATTACGATTATGACTTTTTTAAAAATAAAATAGTAGCTTTATTGATAATATGATGCTTTCTTTTGACATAAACTTAAAAAAAAAACACTTTCCAGATTTGCTGGGAAACACAATAGTTAAATGTCCCTTCCATACAGATTTCAATAAAATTCTTTCCTAGTCATTCTATTCATGGGTTTCAATCTTAATGAGATATCTTTGTTTTTGTTTTATTTTCAAGGTTTTAACTTTTATATCACCTTACCTACAATGATTATATTGATAAATGTTCACCACAACATTGATATCAACAAAGAAAAACAACTACACAATATTACAATTTTTCTTAAAAAAAACAAAAGAAAAAACAAAACACATGTTTTTGCAAAAAAACATTTTCTCCTCCCTCCATGAGTGCATTGTGACTTTGACCTTGAAGAAACAGCCAAGTGTCAAGGTCCACCTTTAGGTCATGTCCAATAACATATTGAAGTTTGAATATACTCCAGGCAAAAGTTACAGCCCAGACAAGATTTTCTGACCATGGGTCATTGTGACCTTGACTTTGAAAATAAAAACCAGGCTCAAGGTCATTTCACACCTTTAGGTCATAACCAATGACATTGTAAAGTTAACTGCATTCCAAACAAGGGTAAGAAAGTTATTGCCCAGAGAAATTGTAATGACAAACAAACAAACAGACAGACAACAATGGCAAAACCAGTATGTCTATTCACCTTGGATTGTTGTTGTTGTTGTATTGTTGTTGAGAGTCCAACTCAAGAATCTTTCACTCATATGGAGACGTCACCAAATGCTGGTGAAGGGCTTCAAATTTTTGGTCTATGCTCGTCACTTACAGCCACTGACCTCAGTTTTTACTGTCTCATCTGAAGGACAGTTAAAGACAGCCACCTCTGCTGAGGCTCAAGCCCGCTACCCACCTAGGAAAATTTATATATTTTACAACTCATACCATATTGCATATCTTCAATGCTGAGGACTGAACCAAGGTTCAGTGAGAAGCAAATGCACTAACCATTGTGCAACCTAGAAATACCTTTCTAAGCCTTATTTCACTTTGGAAATGTCTTTGAAAGCTTGATTGAATGTGATTCTGAAAATACCTTTCTAAGCCTGATTTCATGTGACTTTGGAAATGCCTTTCTAGATCTCATTTCATGTGACTCTGGAAATGAATCTGATTTCATGTGACTCTGGAAAAGCCTTTCTAAGACTGATTTCATATGATTCTAGAAATGCCTTTCTAAGTCTAATTTCATGTGATTCTAGAAATACCTTTCTAAGCCTGATTTCATGTGATTCTGGAAAAGCCTTTCTAAGCCTGATTTTATGTGATTATGGTAATACCTTTCTGAGCCTGATTTCATACAACTCTAGAAATACCTTTTCAGGTCTGATTACATGTGACTCTAGAAATGTTTTTCTAAGCTTGATTTCATGTGACACTGGAATTGCCTTTTTAAGCCTGATTTCATGTGACTCTGGAAATACCATTCTAAGCCTGATTTCATGTCACTCTAGAAAAAACTTTCTAAGCCTGATTTTATGTCACTCTAGAAATAACTTTCTAAGCCTGATTTTATGTGACTCTAGAAATGTCTTTCTAAGCTTGATTTCATGTGACTGTGGAAATGCCTTTCTAAGCCTGATTTCACGTGACTCTGGAAATACTATTCTAAGCCTGATTTCATGTGACTCTGGAAATGCCTTTCTAAGTCTGATTTCAAGTGACTCTGGAAATACCATTCTAAGCCTGATTTCACGTGACTCTGGAAATGCCTTTCTAAGCCTGATTTCAAGTGACTCTGGAAATACCATTCTAAGCGTGATTTCACGTGACTCTGGAAATGCCTTTCTAAGCCTGATTTTACGTGACTCTGGAAATGCCTTTCTAAGCCTGATTTCATGTGACTCTGGAAATACCATTCTAAGCCTGATTTTACGTGACTCTGGAAATGCCTTTCTAAGCCTGATTTGATGTGACTCTGGAAATACCATTCTAAGCCTGATTTTACGTGACTCTGGAAATGCCTTTCTAAGCCTGATTTGATGTGACTCTGGAAATACCATTCTAAGCCTGATTTCATGTGACTCTGGAAATACCATTCTAAGCCTGATTTCATTTGATCAAGTTCATCAGTATCACACATATAATGTTCACATGTTACTCTATTTACCTATAAAGTTCACTTGTTACTCTACTTACCTTTCAGACTTGGAGGCCTCTGACAAGTGAAGAAGATTTCTGAGCAGTACTGTGGCTTGCGATTTCCATCTTATTTGGGGAGTCAATTCTTTGAGATTTGGAAATAAATCCAATATCTTCTGACACATCTGCTGTATACAGCCCTCTCTACTTATTGTTCCACAATCCTTGATTTAAGAAAAAGTGGGAAAAGCTTTGTTTTAACATTGTCCAAACTCTGTATATTAATAATAAGATCACATTTGTAGAGAACATTAAGCTCTACACTTTGGATTTAAGCCAGAGAGTGAGGCAGAGCAAGAAAAATGTACTCATCCACTCATTCTGGAGGAGTGAAAATGGCATGGGATCAAGTACTAAGGGGTGTGTTCTTGTCCCCAGTGACATGTTATTTTTCTTCCACTAGATCTATATTTTTGCAGCCTCTAAGTTTTAATTAACAAAGTTCTTTCAAAATCCTTTACTGCCATTTTGATTAATTGTAATTTCCATGACCGAGAAATCAAAGAATAGTTTTAATTGTTTCATAAATGTTTATTTAAACATTTGAACAAGCTGAAAGTGTCGAGGTACAACTGGCTTCCAAAATCACTCGTCCTATTGGACAAGTGACTTTTCTCATTTTTTTCTCACCCACTGAGGGTTCTTTGAAATGCCACACCCACAATGACAATGATGACACATAACTGGGTTGTAAGTTTCATTTTAAAGTACATCTTTCTATCAAATTTTCACAAACATTGATCAAAATCTGTTTGAATTTTGACACAAAAATTTAGGACATTTTAATACAGGTTTACAATTACAGTGATACTTGTATATAACAACCTCCTTAGGGACACAAGAAAACCGGTCTTCATAGGGAGGTGGTCTTTATATAGTGTAAATGGTACTGTTGGGGACAGCAAAAAACAGGTGAGCAGGTGGTCTTTATACAAAGGTGGTAACTAAAGCAGATTTTACTGTAGTAGTACTTGGCCCATGTCAAATAACTCTTTAAATAAAACCTCTTTTGAGAGATCATCTGTCGTGAAAGACAGTGTATGGTCCATATTTGAAAGACCTTAGTCACATTTCAGTAGCATTTCAGGAGAGGGTGGTCTCTCAGGGCGATTATCCTACTATACAGTAAAGCCTTGATACACTGCCACCATTTTATTAAGCCCAAATTTGGCATTACAAAAGTGTTTGGTGATAGATTGAGGGAAACCTTAAATGAAATTTTAGGGAAAACTGGGAAAGTGAATTTTCAAAAATTTGTGGCGTAAAGCCAGGTGGCAAATAAAACGAGGGGGCATTATAAAGAGGTTTAACTATTAATTTGTATTACCTGTATCAGTCCCTGTGTTGTGATGGTACTCGACAATGATCTATCAAACACTATCTTCATCTGTTTCTCTGTCAAGTGTGGATTTCGCAACAGACACTGAAACAAACAGAGCAATAATCATTTTACTTGACTTGTAAGCAGTCAAAAATGTAATGGAACTCATTAAAATAGGAGCAAGGGGCTCCAAAGCAGCCTTTTCAAACACGAGTCATCTTCAAAAAGCAAGTGGCCTTGACTTTGATAGACAATAAGACAATAATTAAGGTCAAAGAAGCATACACGTACACATACAATGATACATGTAGATGTTGATTTTAGAAATGTCAATAACTTAAACCAATTGGCTAAAAGTCATATAAATCAAATAAAATGTTTTATGCTGTACTTTAGGCAGTAAGTTTTCTTGTCTATATGTACATGTACAAGTGTCCTGCTCTTCTTTATTCAGAAAATTTTAATACATGAAAATATACAATTTTGGCAAAATTGGGAAAATAGACAAAGATTGGGGAAGTTGACACTGATATTAATTGCTAAAAAAAAACAGCATTTCAAGCAACATTATCCAAGTCAGGAATATTTTTGGGAAAGTATTTAACAATCATGAAACAATGATATAAGATTCACTGTTGAAAACAGAGCGCAGATGCAATCAAAACAAAACACTTGTACGATACTTCCTATCAAGTTTGGTTCAAACTGGTCCACCGGTTCTTGAGAAGAAGTTAAAAATGTATAAATTTTACAAAAAAAAAAAAAAATATTTTCTGTTTACCTAGGTGCCTGTGACCTTGATCTTTGACTCAATGATCTTGAAATTTTGTCAAAATGATCTTTAGATAATTGCTACAAACTTTATTATATATCTTTGTATAAAAAAGTCATCCCGTTTTGAGTTATCAAGCTATTAGTATAAAACTGTAACCTAAGCTATTGAAGCATCCCTTAGTGGCTTGTTTATGGACCAGAGATGCGAAATTCCTATGCCCGACTTGCCCGACTCGTTACAACTGTCTGGACAAGTGAATTTTTTTAGTTTGGTTGTCCGTGGACAAGTGCATTTTAAAGAAAAAAACAAGAGGCCCAAGGGGCCTTAAGTCGCTCACCTGGCAAAATTGGTCAACACTGCAGAAAACATAAAAAATGTGTGAAAAATAAAATGGCTAATAAACATGAAAAACAGTAGGCTCAACGGGCCTTAATAATCACCCAAGTGAAATGTATTTTACTGACAATATACTGAAAAGCAACCAAAAGCATGAAAAATTCATTGAAAAGGAGAATTCATTTGCCTTGCTGACTTTTCATAGATCTTTTAAGATACATGTAATGTGCAACAACAGTCGAAAACATGCGAAATCCATTTAAAAGGGGAAATAGCTTTCACAAGGATCACACTCACAATTTCGGCACAAAAATATTTTTGTAGATCATTGTGGTGATCACTAAATAATTGGGAACAGCCCAAAACATGAAAATATCCACTTAAATGGGGAAATAACTCCCATAAGAGTCAATCCGACAATTAAATTCCTGTTGACATTTTATAGATCTTTGCATACTGAACATTTTTGCTTCTTTCTCTTTCTCTCTATCTATTATACTTTTCAAGATAATAGGACAAAACTCAAAAACTTGAGAAATCCATTAAAAGGGGAAATAACTCCCATAAGAGGCAACCTGACAATTTCGGCCCATCTGACTTTTTTGTAGATCTTTGCATGCTGAATTTTTTTGCCTCTTTCAACTTCTCTCTATCTATCACACTTTTCAAAATAGGACAAAACTGTCAAAAACATGAAAAATCTACTAAAAGGGGAAATAACTCCAATAAGGGACAGCCAGAAAATTTTGGTCCCATTGACCTTTTTGTAAAATTTTTTGCCTGCTGAACATTTTTGCTTCTTTCACTTTTACTCCACCTATTATACTTTTCAAGATAATGTCAAAAAAAATGAAAAATCCACTTAAATGGGGTAATAACTCCCATAAGGAACGACCTGACAATTTCAGCCCTACTGACTTTTTTGTAGATCTTTGCATGCTGAACATTTTTGCTTCTTTCACTTTTATTCCACCTATTATACTTTTCAAGATAATGTCAAAAAACATCCAAAAACATGAAAAATCCACTTAAAAGGTGAAATAACTCCCATAAGGGGCAACCTGACAATTATGGCCCTATTGACTTTTTTGTAGATCTTTGCTTGCTGAACATTTTTGCTTTTTCACTTTCTCTGTATCTATTATCAGGGCTTTCAAAAGTAGCTGGTAGTTGGTGGAATTCTGCTGCCTGTGACACCTTCAAATGCCGGTGATAAAAAAATAAATAAAAAGTTTTTAAACTGTTAAAGACTACTTCAGCACTAACCACAAAAGTTTCGTCAATGCCACGCTGTTTTTATTTTCGGAAACCTTCCTGCATGATGTCATCTATTTTGAAGTCTATTATTAGAAACAATTCATTGCAGTCATGCTGTTTATTTTAAATGGATACTTAAATATCGGCATCCCTGATTGATCCGTATCAAAATGGTAAACCAATGAAATTGTAGCTTGCAACTTTGCTAATTGATCAATCCTCCAAGTAAAGTATATCGCAACGATTCAGTCTACTTGATCTATATACATTTACCGATATAGATCTACATAATCTAGCAGTGACAGTGTCAGCACGTGCCAAAGAAAAAAAGACAGCGATGAAACGGTCTCACAAACACATATTGTTTGACTGCGGGATTAAAAAATTTAAGAAACCAGATGCTGAAAATGAAAGTACGTTTCAAAAATGTGTATTTTTGTATTTGTGCACACCTTAGTCTAAGTCGAATTTGGTCAAGCGGTTGCTATAAACAAACATTTTGAATTGATTTTAAATATCGATTGAATACTTCAAACATCATGCATCACAGTAACTATAACAAAACATTTTATTCAGTGACCAATAAACTGCAGCGAGATCGAAATTAGACTCACCCCTGCGTTCAATGAGTGTTCACCTGCTTGTTTGCAATTGTGCGTATGCCCGAATATAGGTCTTTCCCCTGCTCTATTTTTGGAATGGTACATGTATTGAACCTTGTACAGTGGCCCAGTAGTGAAATGATTGAGACTAAAATTATTTTTTTTCTTTGGAATTGATCAAAATTTTATTCAGATAAAAATGAATAAATAAATAAATACAGGTACATGCCAAAAGTTTTTAGGCATTATAATTTTTACTATGTATTTCATATAAAACCATATTTTTTTTCAAAAAAATATTTTGAATCCATTTCTTATCACACTTAAGTAAGATTTTCACAGTTAAAAATAGATTTGGATACATTTTCATTTTGTATTTTTATTTCAATTTTCCAAATTAGAAAAAAAATTATTCATTAAATGAAATGAAAAAAAAAATGAAAATTCCTTCTTTGTGAAATATATTTATTTGTTACTTTTTGTTTAATATTTACAAAAGGCAACTTTTTGAAATGCTAATAAAAGTGCCCAAAAATGGCCAAAATGCAGGATTTTACACTATTTCATCATCAGCATCTGGACCCCTAGGCGGCCCCTAGATCACCGGCCTAAATATGTTTTGTCTTGCTTCACTCGGCTTAGCCGCCTACTTTAATTACAAGTAGCCGCCTACTTTAATTACAAGTGCCTGCTACTTCAAAGACATTTGAAAGTCCTGTATTATACATTTCAAGATAATAGGACAAAACAGTCAAAAACATGAAAAATACACTAAAAGGAGAAATAACTCCCAAACGGGGTGACCTGACAATTTCAGCCCTACTGACTTATTTGTAGATCTTTTCATGCTGAACATTTTTGCTTCTTTCACTTTTTCTCTACCTATTATACTTTTCAAGATAATTTAAAAAAACATTCAAAAACATGAAAAATCCACTTAAAAGGACCAGGTGAGCTAAAACAAATCTAGAGTTCAAAGTCCTATTAAAGTATTACTGTATATCTAGTAGATATTTCATAAGTCTGAAACAAGAACAGAAAAGTTTTGAGTTTATTTGTATTCTTCGTACTGGTATCAGGGGCATTGCAACAACTCTGTGAAAAACCACATAACTAAAAATAGATCAATCTCAAAAGATGATATGACTTTGGCAATATAGTGTATCCCTATAGAGAGCAATGCTTTCGGAATACCTTTGGTAACTTTTTCTTATATATACTTTATTTAGAAAACGCCAACATTGAGCTGTCAATGTATTCGTTATTAGCAAGGGGGCAAAAGAAAATTGATTCAAGGCAATTTTAAATATGAGAACTTGAACAACTTTTTTTTAAAATACATGTACATGTATGATCTGTACAAAAGACATTTCATTTTGTTGGGAAAATATTGATCATATTTTATCAGCTGTTTGTAGGCAACATTTAACCAGTGATCTACAAGTTGATTATACATATATTGTCATGTGTGTGTGTGTGTGTGTGTGTGTAAATGAAACTTGAAATATTATATAGCTGTTTGATGATTTTGGGTCAGTAAATATTGGACAGGTAAAAATCTATATCGGGCAACCAAAGTTTTTGCATTTACTTGCTGGGTACAATTGCATGAAAGTCATATTTACACACCCCTGTTGATAGATTTTTGTGCATGTTCACAAACAGTGTAGATATTGTCTTAATCATGCAATCATATAATTTGAATGTCATCTGATCATTGATTCATGAGATAACGATTTATAAAGATGTGCCAAATTTTGATCTTTTTTGCCCCCTTTGGGGCTCCTACATGTAAGGGTCCTAGCCCCTTTTCATTCACAAACTCAATAAACCCTCACATGGGGATACTTCCTGCCAAGTTTTGTTGAAATAGGTCCATTGGTTCTTGAGGAGTGGAAAATGTCTAAAAGTTAACAACAGACGAGGCATCACACAATATGACAGACAAAAGACAGTCACAATAAGTCGCCCTGAGCTAATGACCTAAAAACATACAAAATCAAAAAATGCCTGACAAAATAATGTTTCCATTTGGTAAAGAACACACATATTAATTATTATGTACATTGACAAGTAATTGTACCTTTCGCAAAACAGAGACAGCACTATCTAAAATGTCAAGGTCAAGTTGAAGACAAGATGGAGGGTTGAGATGCATGGTGATCATCCTAACATGTCGCAGAAAATCATCTTCAAACGGTTTGTCCCTTATCTGCCCTGCAACCTGCAAATCATGTTCACAGTAGATAATTAACTTCTCTCAATTTCAAGCAATTTCATTTACAGCTGAAAAGCAGTAACTACCTTAAACTCAATTTTGAGAGTAAGCCACGCCCACCACCTAAAAAACTTTTTGACAGTTAACATTACATCACAACAGTGAACACAAAGCAAATCATGAATAATGTAGACAAAAAAGTTTCTAAAAACTTTCCATTTACATCATACAAGGATCTGGGGATTTTCCAAGCTCATTTTGGGTCCATTTATATACAAAAATATACATGTATAATGTATAACAAAATTTTACGTGACCCATTCCCAAATGTGAAAATGGCTTGCATTTCACCCAAAATATGGAAAAATTCCCAATTTGGAATTTCAAAATAAAGAGTAAAGAGTTTTCAAATTAAGTGTTCTGTTTAAACATTAGTTACAGTGTTGTGGTTTTTTTTCCTTTTTCTTGGACCCTGATCCCTTGACCCAGAATTTTGGAGATGCATGTAGGAAAATCCTTGTAAAACCATTGTTATCCATCCATAATTCCGAAACTTTTAATACAAATCATCTTTGAAATCCAATCCCTCCGACTGCAGGATTTATAAATTTCCAATTCAACTCACTGGAATTGTAATTTTAATTTCACACAAAATTAGCATGTGAAAACTAGTGCATATGTGTGAATTTTTTTTTCCATCTTTTGCATCACATCAATTAAACATTAGTACAGTTGTCACCTGTCTCCCCTCCTGTTAAAACTCCAAACTTGCATATCCCCACCATTTCTTGAAGAATTAATTTTCTGCTGTACAATGTACGATTTCCTCATTGTAATGCCAAACCTGCATACATATACCTCCATCCACCACTAATTCTCCAGAACAAATGGTCATCCATGCATGTTACATTGTACACGTATTAACCGATTTTGTAAGTTATTTCTCAAATGGAAATCATTAACGAAAACTGAAACAGTGCCTATTACAGCCAACTACAATGTAAGCATTATTACGGGACAGGGTAATTACATCTTCCCAAATCAAGGTTTTCTGATCCACTTTGTTGCTTATACACCTTGACAAATTTGCCTGTATATTGTGACTTTGTGGCGTCAATTTCCATTGGCCGCAACTACCACTGAATGAGCCAAACAGAATGCGTCTAACAGTCCATCATGCATCGACCACATGATAGAGGGGAAAGTATGAAAACAAAGTATAATGTTGACATGCAGGCTGTGCCGTAAGTCTTTTCATTGACTATGAAAGTCGGGTCAGTGTCTGGTCAGTTTAAGTGAAATATAAGATCGGTGCTAGATGTGAAATGCAATCTGTCAAGGTGTACGAGGAACGGAGTGGATCAGAAAACCTTGACTTGGTAAGATAAGGTCATTATGGATTTAACCAGTCATTATAAAAAAAACACAAAATTGAATATGGCTGACTGTTTTGTGGATGGATCACTTCACTGAAATCAACTTGACAAATTTCTGCATTAGACTAGGGGTAATTTTCAGAAAATCTGATAATTTAGACTATACATGTACTGTACAGTTGCTTTTATTCACGGGGGATTAAATTTTGCTATTTTTGCGGACAAATAAAATTCTGCGAAATTAAATATCCATGAATATTATACCTTACATTTACAATGTATGAAATATCAGAAAGACAATTCGTAACCATTATTGCATGAAATTTAATACAGGTCTGTGAATACGTTCCTTTTAGAAAAAAGCAAATTTTTTCCCCTGTGAAATTAAACAACTATACAGCATTTTGACCTATAAAATAATTACACCTTGAAAATTGTTGACTCAGAGATATCGCCAAATCTGTTATACCCCCAAAAATTATGGAAAACAATATTAATAAAGCAGCAATAATTTTAGGTTGTATAT
>BROG01001359.1:37500-65651 GCA_030159075.1 Atrina japonica | reverse complement strand
AAATACATCATTTATGAAACCGTCCCATAGGTCTAGCGAAGTCGTTTTAATGAACTTTTAAACGGACCATCGCTTGGCTAACAGGATAGTCTCGATCTTAAACTCCTTCGACCCAATGTATATATTTTCAACCGAATTCACATTTTTATTCCATTTTTAATATGCAAAATAATAGTTGTCAATAGTTTATCTTGTCTTTGGTTTGCATCAATATCTATTTGTGTATCCTAATAAAAAATGTTCCATGATTGTATATAGTGATACTGTTATATACAGTACACAACGGAATTTAGAAAAAAGTTCATTGCCAGGTGTAGTCCTTATTCCTTCACATTATTTTTGCATTATTTTTCATTTTATGTTTTCAATCATTTTTCTTGAAATACCACAGTTTGACAATAAAAAATAAATATATAAAATAATGAATAGCAAAATAAATGAAAAAAGAATAATTTTAATTGATATATTGCTATTCTACATACAGGCCCTGTGTTATAGGACTATATATTGGAATAATGCGACGACTGATTATTTGACGAAGAGTACAGTTCAGGAGTAAGCATCTTTAGATTAATGAGAAGGGAAAGACCTGTTATGTATACGTAATTTGATTGATTTAGTTCTCAGTGTATGGTTGTATCTTTGTTCTTGGTATCATATCGTAAATGTTAAACCAAACATAGTTACCGTATAACAGGTATTTTTGGTGGTTGTTTTATTTGAACAGTTCGACTTAAAGCAGAATTCAAAATTGAAATATTCCAAATTCTTGTCAGAAGTAAAATATTCAAAACACGTAACCTCTGTAGTGATTGTTCCGTCGCGTATATTCCTATGAGTGGCAGGTACTGTTGTTTAATTATCGTATGGTTACTTAATACGTTCTTTTCTATAAACTGGGAATTTGATACTGACGTAAGAGATTTAATAACTGTTTATTGTCGGCTATGAAAAATAAAGCTTGGTAACTACTCTGACAAGTTTTAGAGACACATCAAAGGTGATCGTTGCAGGGTTACTATCATTTTTAACTGCATAAACTTGCAGTACGTAATTAATCTCGATTGGTCATTGTCGGAATGTATGTCACCAATAGCTATATCTGAATGTAATGATAAAGGGTCCCAGAGAAATCCAAACACCGCCATCCAAAAAAGAAAGAAGCACTTATGCTATACAGTTGCGTAGTTGGGCCCATAGAAGTTTGGGGGACAATCGTCTAGGACATATCGAAAAGATGACTTGGCTTTAGAGAGGGTTGATGGGTTGACAAGACGCCATGGTGCATTTTGGGCATTTTGTATGCAGTGGCGTAAGAAGCAAACCAAAAGAGGGTTTTAAAAGGGCTATTTTTTGGACTGGGTGAATTAATTGATACTGTTTATTGTTTAAACATTAACATTTAAACTTACAATTAAAATATGTTTATGCAATGCATGCAAACTTAATCAGCAAGTGATGATTACAACTTGTAGTGTTCTTAATCTTAAATAAATGGAAATTTGTCTTTAATATTTTTTTTGACTTTTTTATAGAAAAATGAAATATTTTAAACCTATTATATCAGCTTTAATCTTATAGCTTTTATAAATTTTTGAATTTTTTTTTTCTGCACCCAAACGCAAACATGTGCATGACAGTCCGCTAATAAACCACTTGGATTATTCTTCTCAAAAGAAGGTTTGATTGGCAAAAATAGTTACTCAAATCAGGACAGAATTTTGGTCTAGTATCACCCCTACATTGAAATATGACGTCCTTTATTGTTAAAACATAATCGTTGTGTGTGGATTAATAACGAAGTCTGGTGAGGTATCCCCTTGCTTCCAGACACGACGAATCGCCATTTTCCCCATGGTTCAGGGAATTACTTAATATAAAAGAAACAAAGAGTTAATTGATACATTTGACAACTCGTTTTATTCCGGCCAAATATTTCATTAAATCGGCATGCGTATCATTTATAAAAAAATAAATTGAGTATCAGCAAACACAAATTTATGAGCATGATGAAGGGGCCCAGAACAGATTTGATTTCTAAAAGTTCTGGGAAACCTTTTTTAGGACTCCAGACGTGTTGGAAATGTATTTAAAAAATGCTATTTGTGGAAGTGGGCGAACACACCCTGGCCACCCCGGTACCTACGCCTACATACATGTAATGTGCAAATAATTGGCAAGATATAACTTACATTTTGATGCAATGCAAAATTTGTCAAGTTTACAGATGGATTTTCATATTCATACAAGCTGAGGAAAAGAAAACGAAAACCTCTTCCTCTCTCTCCTCCTCATCTTTCTCTTCCTCCTCCTCATCATCAGCAGCAGTTGCAGCAGCAACAACAACAATGATAACAGCGGCTATCTATTCGATATTTGATTATTTCTGACCTCTACACACCTAACTAATCAAAAAAAGCAAAGGATCTACCCAAAAAATGACTGCATGTATTACACTACAACTTTTAATTTTGTACCGTTAAATAAAATATGTCTTATTAAAAAATATTCTACATGATATGAACATATTTCAATTTAATATTACCGTAATTAAACGAAACAATAATATATAAAACTGAATATAATTTGCGTTAGATCAATACTGGATTATATCTATGACATTTTGAATTATATATTACTTCTCTTTTCATAAACTTTTCATCGATATTTTGTTATTTGCCATTCGTTTTTAATCTTCCTTGTGCTACCATGTCATCAATACCCTTATATATATGTGTGTTTTCATTGTCATTATGTGGGTTCTAAAAATATCTAACCGAGTAAAACGCTGGCATAATAGAAGGGTTGTTTCGTGTTATTGAATCAAGGTCGCAAGCTCTACCTTGTGGATTATTCAAAATATATGAAATTAACAAACACCGTAAGAAGCATTCCAGTTATAGATACGCTTGATGGTTCTCATATAATGTGTTAGTTCTATGAATAAAATGTCACTGCAGATTGTATTTCCACTCTTCATTTGTCTGTTATTGTCATTTATAGCAAAGCTTCATTCACTAACAAAGGATCTCGAAAATCGTATACAGAAAATTAACTAATTCGTCCTTAAAGAATAATACAATATGGTTTCATATTTTATCATATGAATGATTCATCTTGTATATCCCTGCTGTCAATGCTGATACTGACCAAGTTTTACACCCCTTGGTTTTTTCTTTGTGATAGCGAACTGCTGTGAGATGGTTTAACTCTTGCCAAGTAGGACACGTTTTGGTTTTCTCCGGGTACTCCGGTTTCCTGCCACAGCAAAGATCCCCTTATGCAAAGACCAGATCAAACAAGAGACATGTCTTTAAGTTGAAAGAACATATTTGTTAATCATTGTAAAAACATACTTTATAGAGCCTAATAGGTCTGTTCTATCTCTTGAATACCATGGGTACATCTTAAGTGTCAACAAGTGGAGCTGTTTTTCAACAAATATTTTGATTTAGTCATTGGTGTGCTTAAAAATAATTATATTCCACTGCTCTTTAAACGGCACCTGGGTATGTACATGACAAAATAGGTGCATATAATTTTGGTCTTTAAAATTGTGTTAGCATATAATTGTAACTTTATCCTAAACTATTTTGCCAGGCAATTTCGTATTTTTCGTATAATTCGCCGTGTATAAATTTATGTATGGGTCACATAAAAACACGGAGGACTGTCACACGCATTACAAATACGCATCCTGACCAGTTTAATGAGTTAGGTTTAAAGGGTAGGGAGAGTTAGTACTATATTGTTTTAGTTTATAAGGATAGAGGGGAGTCTCAAGGAGGGGTATCAGTAGTTTTATAGTTCCACAGAAGCAGCGGCAACAGGCGGTTACAGCAGGTGGGCTTGGAGGGAGTTGTAATCGAGTTATACCTTTGATAACGTTGACCCATGCTGGAAAGACTGACTGAGGGTACGCCAATGCACTAGTAAGGGTGTAGTGGCGTTATGAACAAAAGGCGTTAGTGTCTGCAACTAATGTCTTTAGCAGCTTACCGTACTCTGCGTTGGCTACTGATGAGATGCACTAGTGTGTCTTATCACTACCTGCACTTATTACCGTTGGCGAGATAAATACCAATATTAATAACGGATCGGGTCCGAAATTGGATTCCATGATCTGCTATTCGAGAGTCAAATATTATATAAATGAACCTCCGTAAAGCAGTCTCTGAAATTTCCACTCTAACATCAAAGTATGTATCACCTAAACCATCAGCTACGAATATTCTACGCATATGGACATACAAAATTTAACAAAAGTTTACTTATTTTTCAATTTTTTTTTCTTACACATTTCTCATTCAAACATATTAAAGAGTGAACGCAACCTGCGGTTTTAATCAGATAACTTTTTGCCGATATGGCGACCTTATGATACCGTGAAAAGGGTCTATGTACTTAGACTTTCAAATATATTTATTATCAAGACGTAAATACTTCCCATTGTATATCATTTTAGAAAAAAATATCCAAATAATGCATGGAGCAAATAATAAGCAATTGATTTGTTGCAATGTATTTTAAAATCATTTCTTACTTCGTAGCGAGTATTTTTATTCTGAGTCATTCCTGTCCAAATGTTGATTAGATCCAGTCCTGATAAAAATTAGCCTGTCATGTAAACACTGTTATGGTATAATAATGTGTAATACAATGATCAATTATTTTTGTGAAAGAGATTATCAATATATTCCTCAAAATGAAATATTTGGGACGTGGTCTCGAATTGAATAGATATCTAAATCTGATGATGGGCTATTAAGACTCGATGTAGATCGGCGTTCCATGCTGCATCGAGAGCATTGTGTCAAGTTGGTCAATCCTTTACTAGAACCGAGAAAAAGCGCGCACTACAAAATGTCCGAGAGATCAAATGGTACTGATAGCGAAGAAGATCTACGATTTGATGAATCAAATGAGGATGAAACTGATGAATCATCCTCGTATATCGATATGGATATTGATTTCATTGACCATTCATTTTCGTCAGACACAGATTCCGAGTCGGAACAGGATACGTGTTCATCACTGAACAGTAACCGTCAGGCAAGTAATACTGACGGCGAATTTGGTCCGACAGTTTACATGATGCAAAGGATGTCATCGATTTTTCTGAAAAAAAATCCCAGATCCCCGGCATGTTCTACAGTCAACAGCTAATGTAGTGATATTCTTCCCCTGATGTTTCCGGACGAATTCTTTACGACGTTTGTTAGAGAAACCAACCGGTATGCCGCACATCAACAACGACACGTACGCTAGCTGGTTTGAGACAACAGTGCCCGACATGATGACATTAAATGCGATGATTGCTTTTAACGGGGGGTGTATCTCAAGTTCCTAATGGAAATGTATTGATCTAAGAGTGTTTTTATAGGTAATGTTATATTTTAAAAGAATATTTTAATGCATGAGTTTACACCAAGGCATACAGGTGCTAATGCCTAATACATGAATAACACAAATAAATGTATGTTAAATCGTTTTGCATGGGTAAATAGTCATCTGTGATCATAATAAAACAAACAATGGTACCCTGCAGTTTATGTCAAAAGTTGTTGTATGGAACTACATAAAACGTGTAATGAAGGCCTAGTATAAATAATATAAAAAGTAATATAAATTGTACGTTTTGTTTGTTTTTATTTTATTTTTTTTGGCAATGGATCTTTTTACTTTTATTTATAAATATATGTCACTTTAGAAAAAAAGTTAAGGATAAATGCCTCAAATGTTCCCTTCTGCTATGGATTGATGCTACTGGACATTTGGTTATTTTACATGCCACAGACACCAGATATATGTCTTGACACAGAACCATGGTCTCATACGAAAAAAAACCGACTTTCACTTCGTATCCTATGCGCCTCGCACAAGGACAGGTGCTAAAATTTAAAAACAAGTTTCTCTCTCTCTCTCTCTCTCTCTCTCTCTCTCTCTCTCTCTCTCTCTCTCTCTCTCTCTCTCTCTCTCTCCTCACTCTCTCTCTCACGTCTCTCTCTCTCTCTCTTCTCTCTCTCTCTCTCTCTTTCTCTTTCACTCTCTCTCTCTCCCGTTTTTCTCTCTCTCTCTCTCTCTCTCTCTCTCTCTCTCTCTCTCTCTCTCTCTCTCTTCTCTCTACTCTCTCTCATTCTCTCCCCCTCTCTCTCTCTCTCTCCTCTCTCTTCTCTCTCTCTCTCTTCTCTCTCCTCTCGCGCCTCTCTCTCTTTCTCTCTCAGTACTCCCTGTTATGTATATTCTTTATCCCCCTCATATCACAAAACATGGTTTTGTATATTTCTTTTATTTCTCATTTACAGGTTTGTGTTCTCATTTGAGGAAATTGTCATCATAGTTTAATCACAGGTATGAATACATGCATTACAAAAACTAAAGGAAGGGAAACATTCATTATTTCCTGACTATAATGTTTTGAATGATAGTATGATCATACATTTACTTTTCTAATTATCATTTTTTTCTTTCTGTTGAAGATTCTATAAAATTAGATCACTTATCACCATGGTTAGTAGACATTTTAGTGACCATTATCTTCTCGGTCAGCACCAATCTATTGATGAGGGAATGGTCAAATATAAAGAGCACTTTTATGCAAATAACAATATGAATGAGTAAAGAAAAAGGGAGATGATTTTCAATCAGTCTAAAATATTTTTGTATATCCAGAGTTTGTGTAACTGTGACATATTTTTGTTCTATTTCTTGGAGTTGTATCGACTTTCACACCAATATAATAGTTGAAATATTAAAAACATAATACCAAAGTTGTAATGCTCAAGACGATATCGTTTCTGTCAATTAGACTTCATCAGTTGAGCTTCAATTTGAAAAATATGTGTATTTTCTAAAGATAAAGTGGTATCATACAAGGCCAAATAATATCTCTAAAAGTGATAGCCCGAAATCCTCTAAGGGTAACCATGTTAAAAAAATTACTATCTTAGCTTTAGAAGATTTTCGAATTGCAATGGGTGTAAACAGTGCCAAACAATATTACGTCAGTTATACAGATGAAAAGCTGGTACCCGAAATTACCAGGATACTAGGTTTATGTATTACCCTCGGGGACTCAAACGGTCCACCACAAGTGGTAGGTAACGACCTAGTGCGTTATAAATATTATAAACATAAATACCAAAGTTTATAATGCTCAAAAGACGAATTTCGTTTCTGTCAAACTGAAATTGAAATAAACATGTATAGGGTGATGCATTTTTACTATATTTATTCAAACATCTATGTCGTAAAACATTTATGTCGACCACTTGAATACAAAGCATGTTCTGATCGGTATGTAACATACCATTAAATTATTTTGTCACTTGGCATGGATTAGTATTGTTTGAAATGTTATGTATAAGACCACAAATCTTGTATGGAATAAAATGCAACTGCCACGCTTTCTAAAAATAAGGTAAATATTCATATATTCTTTATTGTGTTTATTTATGTGTCTTATTCTGTAACATATTTTATCATCTAAATGTACCCCTATGTTACACTACAGTTAATTTTTGGCTTTGCTGATTGTTTTACACATTCCCCAATAGCATAGTAATTTGAGAATTTGCACCTCTATACCTACATAATATAGATGAATGACCTTCCATAGATAGAGGTTTTCGGCTCGTTAGGACATTGAAGTTCATTGGCATAATGTCATGTGGAACAATAGAAGCTACACACCCAGATTGTCCCGGTGATTTGAAAAAAAAAAACGTGTTCTTTAGAAAGAGAAGATGCGATCTAGAAACAACATGGAAACTTGGTATTGACATTGTGGAAAGACAATGCACTGGTAAGCTAAACATTAGTTTCATTGCATACATAAATCTAAATGATAGTACTTGATGACGGACCTGGTATGTCACTTGAAATTCTTTGTGGTTGATGTTTCTATCACTGAACGATTAAGTTACTGAATTATGAATAGATGTCTAGATATTTACTATTTTTTGTCACCAACAAATCTGATATCGATTATATTTTCCAGGTCCATGTCATGAGCTGTGGATACAATCCATTTGGTGATGATCCTGCTGTTCGACGACTGCCAGGTGGCGGTGCCATAGAAATTGCAAGACCCCCAACAGTGACCTTCTATCAGAGATATGTGAGTGCTGTTGATAGATGGATGCAGTACAGAGTTAACAATTCTATTTGCAGATCATGTAAAGAGTACTGGACATATTTAATGAATTTCATTCTGGAAATATGCCTAATAAATGCATTTCAAGTTTGGAAAGAGACACCAGATAATGTATTATTCGATCTAGTAGTGGATTATCGATCACTGTAAATAAGATATATATATTCAGTTATGATATAAGCATGCCCATTGCAGCAAAAAATAAACAAACAAAGAAACAAAAAAGGACGAAAAAAAAAAAACAACAAAAATAAAAATAAAAACATATCCGTTCTGTTGTCCATACATGATCAGGTTAGTTCATTTTTATATTTTAACCATATGGAATATGACAGAAATGAACAAAACAAGTAAAATACGTTGTCTTTTATCAGTATTTCAGGCCGTCATTCTACCATTTTATATATGTCAATTCTGTAAATTCCTTCTATACCATTCTGTCAAAAAATATATTATTACTTTTTCATTTGTTATTTCACTGATAAACTATTTAATTTACTATTATTATCATCATCAAAGTTTTGTTGTTGTTGGTTTTTTTTTTCAATGATAAAACTTTATATTTAATTTACAGGGACACAGGCGAGAAAGAACACTTACAAGCGTTTGGACTTCCGCACCGATTTTGCTACAGCATCGATAGACCAGTTTTCTTCCCGTCCTCATGCACCACAACCTAGGCCTATACAAGCTATGGAATACAAGACACAACACAGTCCAGAATAGACAGAAAAGGTCAACGTGCAAGTGATGCACAAAACAGGGAGACAAGAAAGGAGACGATGTTGGTTACTAGCTCTGTGACATCTTTTTGTGTGCAGGGGACTGTTTTGAGGCTTACCATCACCACCAGAGGAACTTGCTTATACAAGAATAAATGCCTAGAATTGTTTAGTTGGTTGTATATTGCCCTCTGGTCGCAAATACTAAATGAAATTAAGGTTTCATTTCTTTTTTTATATCATTTTGAAAAACAAACTAGAGGTATGGGGAATTCTGAAGACTTATTCTCAGATTTAGTTCGCAATTATTAATATTCGACCATTTAGTAGTGGTGAGTTAAATGTGCCAGAAGAGAATTGCCCGGATGGGCCTACAATGTGCGAGTTGGATAGCAACAGATGATCGTTGTTTACACACATTTTCGTTTGAATTCTGATATTTTATCAGTCGAATATACCACAGAAAGGTTAGGTGTGGCTGCTAATATTCGTTCATGATAACTGGAGGTAACCATTCTAGTGTACTTTACATGTTTACCAATTGCTGAATCAGCTGGGAAATGCCGTATCGGTGATGTATTCAGTATACTGCATAGGCTAGTCCTCTAGCAAATCCTTCAAATTAATTGAAACAAGACAAATGCAGATTATGTTGTGGAATAAAAAACTTGTATTTGTCTGTTTAAAAGATAAGTGTGGACACCTTCGTAATGGAAAATCCGTGTACGCCTTTAAAGTATAATAGGTCCATATGTTGTTATGTAGGTCAATTCAGACTTCAGTATTTACCAGCTGATCATATATTTCATAATGCAAATACGATTATTCTAACTGTATAATAAAGAGTATCCCGTCAATTTACTGAGAAACCTATGAACACTACTTGTGCTCGGCATTAACATTACAGGTTGTGAAAAACAAGATGGTCCTGGGAAGTAGCCTAGCAATTATGGGATTTGAGGTGAAATGTGAGCGATTTCACACGATGCGAGTGACGAATTTTCTATGACAGGAATGTATGATGACGGCAAAGCAAGCTGTTTATCACAGATGCTGGAAAAAATTGCATTAGACCTAACTCTTCTTTTTATGTTCAACTTAAAAGCAAGTGAACTACGAAACGAATTTTTATTTCTGTGGCCTGTGTTTTTTTAATAACATGACCTAGATCTATCGCAATATGGGTATGTACAGTGTGCTATAGATGGAGGCCTAGTCTTCTGTTTTCGATTTCTTTCTGCGATTTTTGTTTGTTTTGTGGTATCGAATGACTTTTAAGATTAAATAAAAAAACATACGAAATGCATGTGAGTTATTTCATTCTTTATTGATTCATTTATATGTTCAGAGAAGACTTGTCAGACAAATACATAGTCATGGAAAGGATTTCTAAAAAGTAAAGCGGTTAAATGCTTGGGTCACGTGACGACCGACTTGTGTTAATGAAATATGAATACATTCGTTCTATTTACTTGCAATGAAGGAAATAACAGTCGGTATGTAAATATTCAAAAATGTTAATTTATACATTCTTATCTTTCATTTCATAAGTGCATCTAAATTGGTCGTGTATAAGCAATATGCTTCAACAATATATTTTTATATCTGTTTGGTTCAATGTCATAATATGCGATTACAAACCTAAACAAATTACTTAATATGTGATAGATTACAGCATAATTGCATTTCATTTAAGTAATGTTTACAATGTAGCATTGTTCTCTTCATCGTTATGTGAGTACTAGTTAATCCCCGGATGCTTTGGAATCGGCACTTGGTCCTTTACTGTACGTGTCGGACGTTCGTTCACTACAAGGAGCCTTTTGTACCTTGGCATCATCTGGAAAATATATGATATATATATAAAACGCATTAAGCGAAAAGGGACCTCCGAGACAATGACGTAGTAAGCTAGGAATTAACAGTTGAAGTTACGTCACAATAAGTACACACGTTGTAAAACTGTCGCGCACATTTTCAAACGACTTTAACATTTTTATACAGGTGTTGTGATTGCTGTAGGGTCTACTGGTTCCTTAAAATTTTAAGATAAAAAATTACTAGATCTAGTGAAATAGGTTATGGATCTGGACGTAAGCACATTATTTTTATTATTTTAAAATAATCTAAAGGGATGATAGGCTAGCTTTAATGTTGATTAAATATGAATTGAAGTTTAAAAAACTGGCATAGGCAATCTTTTTACCCTGTTCATTTAAAGATTTTGATTTAGATCTAAATATTTATGAATAATGATTTAGAAAGAAACCGGAATAAGTAAGAATATTTTGGCACACGGTCCACGATATATGCGTTTGTAGTCCTACTGCTAGTCTTTATATATCGTTTCTTTTCTAATAGTTTACTCCATTAACTGCGCGGTGATTTTTATTTTGCCCAATGGAACTGGAAATCATCCCGACCGCTTCCAAAAGAAGATAGAAAATATGAACATTATATTTATAGAAATATTTCACTAAATGTATCTGCTTAGATATCATTATGACACCCAAATAGATAACAAACACATTTACTTAAAGAAAAATTTGCGACAACCAGCCAGTCATCCTCTAAACCTAAATACGTTGCATATCCCAGGTATTTCGACATATCTATTTCTTCGATAGTATAATGATAATCCACCACCAATATCGTCTATAAACCCGATAGCATTTATCACGAATTCACCGCATAATGATTTAAACCTTATTGTTTCGTTAATTGAAAGCACAAAGCCCCCCCCCCCCCCCCCCCCGTCCAAATTTCTCCGATTAAGGTCAACTTGATTTCTGTTTACTCATAAAATAGCTTTTACATTTCAACGGATGATTCCAGTCCTGGTGGAGATTAATGTAACCCGATCTGGCGAAAATATTCTAACAAAAGGAAGGTCCTACCCATGGTAAAATGAATCTCTTCCTTGATTCACGATGTAAACTGTGCTATGCTAATCACGGTTCCATATGAAACTGATGAATTCTAGTTATTTCGACATCAAGTAATATCGACACTGACTAATTTCGGCACTTGTATAAGTAACTTCCACACATGAACAAGTTGCTTCTGCACTTAACTTTTCATCATCCATGTATTTTCGGAACATAAACAGGTTATATTAGTAGATGATATTGACAAAGATCACTGAATTGATATATTATGCATTTGAATTTATAAAAATTCAGTTTTAATCTGTGTTTTTGGCATGGCGAACATACTCGGTGCCGAACCTATCCGATACCAAAACGTTTTATCAGCATGGGAACTTATTACAAAAATAAGTGTATATCCCCTGGCATTTATTTTATACTAATCATTTGAGGTGGATAATCAATGGCGGTATATAAGATGGTGGACAGGCGTAGTTTCGTGTCTGGGAACAGAAAAAAATACGTCTTCGGACGTCCAAAATATTAGCTCACAATGATCCTAAGGACTGTGTGCTGTGAGTAGCTGAATGGTATCCTGGCGGGATTGCAAACCCTCAAGTTGGCAACATTAAGTAAAACATTTTTTTTTTTCATACAAATTTGAATAAAACATTCACAAAAAGTATGAGGAATTTGGTCCCTTGCAACGCTGGGCTAAGCCTAATTTCTTGCCCCCCTGTAACTTGAAATCCTCGGTCCAGCTGTGATCAAGTATGTGATATGTAACAATTTAAATATTCCATTTTTTTTTGTTATCATCCCTGCTGAATAGTCACGTGAGTTGCTAGATATCCGTAATGCTGAAAATTTTGGATTCGCCGGTTGGATGGAAATACAAAATTTACAACGTAACACGTTGTCATGTCGCAAATATTGTGTTTACATCCAACCTGTAAATTCAAAATTTACAATATGCTATACCTACCATGCGCTGACATAATTAGAAACAGAAAATTGAATTTAAGATATGATACCCGCACTCACTACCAAAAACATGCACCAGGTTGCGAAAAACTGAATGACAGATTATGAAGCTGACAAATAAATAAAATCTGAAAAAGATTTTCAGGTGAGTGATCATGGGAGGACATAATAATTTCCACAAGATGAACAGATATTACAATTGTTACCCATTCTTGTCCCGAGTCAGACGACTTGACTCTTAAACATATAACTATTATATAGATCACATAGCCAATAGCTGTGTCATTTCATATTCTTGAATACATTGTTAGGTCTAGAATCAGATAGTGGGAGAAGCGACTCGCACTTTTTACGAAATAATTCTGAAATTTGAAACCTGAGGAGGAAATATCCAGCTTCCAGACACAAAATAACGACCTGGTCAGATGCCACATTGGTCATTCGTATCAATAAAGTGTGTGTGCCAACACGCATAAGTCACAAAAGTGACAAATGCCGAAGACTGGTGTGCTCCACGGAAATATTTTAATCTTAGAAGCTCTAAGAGGATATTTTAAAGATTCCAGAAAATAATTATAACATTTTTATCATTAAAAAGTATAACAATTAAAGACTTGTTTTCAAACTCTTAAATGATGGAAAAATAACCTGATATAAGCTGAATGCTAAGGGGTTCCCGATGGTACATGAGATAAATAGTGGGGGTTGGGTATGCTACATAGGTTATATTGCAATTTTACAAATCTTGATGGTTCGTGTTATAGCTTACCAGTGATGAATTAGGGCATATTTATCCTTTCAAAGCTAAAAACATTGATTGACTGAAACAAAAATGCAGCGAAATTCAGCAACGGGCAGAGATCGGATTCCAGAGGGTTCAGAAACTAAATCCTTTGATGTGACATAACTGACATATCATATTAAAAAAGAAACTTAATTCCTATTTTAAATGCTACACTGTAGCACATACCTGGTTTTGATCCATGCTAGGCCACACGTTCGGCATCTTTGATTTCGACCCACTCATATTTGTCGGCGGCTGACGAGAGAACAATCATTTTAAAAACATAATGATAGAAACAACAATATGGACTTAAGTGTAATTTTATAACATGGAGGGTAGTTTAATAGACACGAAATTAGATAATGTGCTTAATTACCCCAAATCAATTCATTACCTGTTGTATGCAAATCTTATGAAAAAGTCCTATAATTATGTTTAATGACCTGCATATACGTTTGACATGAATATGTATTTTTTTAGTATTTTATACAGATTTTAACTACTGTCTTTGATGATTAAGTCCGTAGATGAAATATCGTCCGTCGGCAAATCAAATGTTCTCGTATATGCGATAAAGACACTGCAAGTTATTTAAACTTTAGTATACCAATCATTTTACTTACAGAAACGGCCATTCTGCTTTTCGAGGTCGGCTTTTGTTTAGACTAACAAAACCAGGCTGCTTAAGAACAATGGATATAGTATTATTATGAGAAAAAAGAAACAAATATTTAATTCCTTTTACTTGGGAATTTTGCATATTAAAAAAAATAATAAAATTTATTCCAAGAAGATTTAGTGTACAACGGCGTACACTGAAAATCATTTGCAGTGATTTTATACACAGCCTCGAACACTCTAGAAGAGGATAAATAGTAAACTAGACTGCAACCCCCTTTAAATTGTTGTAAACATAACGTACATTGTCAACCATTTTCTTATCACACGCGCACACGGCGGTAAAGTATTGAAAAGTAAGATTTAAAACAACAAAAGACCAATAATGTGTAGTATTTACCTATTTCTGCGATTTGGTATTTCTTCTGAAATTCAGAATTCTAAAATGAAGTATTTTAGTGTGATATGTTTAATCTTGATAATGAAATTCTGATGATGATGTTAACTTATATGTACAGCTGCTAATGTGATGGGGTGCATATTGCTTTGATTTTGTGATTGGAGATCTATGCGCGGACATGACTGATATATCATCAATATTAACACTAAATTCCTATTTAAACTGTTCCACTTTAACACAACCCTAATGTTGATGCATCAAGGACCCCGTTCTCCTCGCCTCTCACTCTCGTCATTCCACACTCGCAATTGGCTCCGATTCCTGGTACTACATTTTTTTAGAAAGGTGAGAATAATAATTTGAAATACATAATTAAGAAACGTTTTAAGAACATAATGAAAGACATTTGCCAATTTTGATTAATGACAGGTTTATGATATCGTTAGAGGCAGAGGAACATGTATTTAACATGAGTGTGTAACACGAGTATTTATGAATGTTTTCTACCTCAGAACATGTCAAAGACTTGTTATTTATAAATATTTATCACATTTTCCAGTTAAGTTTTGTTAGGCTATAGGTTATCTCTTCAGCTTGTGAAACATAAACAAATCACTTAACGTTTTTTTGAAATCAATTACTGTTCTAGTAAGAAAATGTATTGGTCTAATTTGTTTAAAGGATTTATCCATTGTGGTGACAGGGCGCGGGTCCCGTAAACCATGCTTGTCTGACTGGAAGCCTGGTAAGTAGCCTAAAGTAGACCGAGACACATGTCATGAATGATGTCGCGTAACTCTAATGTGCACTTTTAAAATGTGAAAATTGTAATACTGAAAATGAATTTTTGTTGTGACGTCCCCAAATATTTTCAACTGTGTTGGGTGAATTTTGCTCAGATTTTGTGATAGTAAATGTCATTCGTTGAAATAAGCGATGGACTATCAACTCATGTCCGTATATGTTTTGCTGTACGGGTTTTGACCATCTTGCTTTTCCTATATATCGTTTCACTGAGTGTATACACTCTAAGTTAGTGCAGTACTGTCGTTGTTCTGGGTAACTAGCAGTCTTACTACGCGTATATGACACAGACACTTTGTGGCCAAATTACGACACACTGTCAATGCATTTAATATACAATTTGTTTATAAAGTCGCCTCTTCTCCTGACTCGGACTAAGAGTGGTCGAGTACCCGCTTGCTTGCCAACCAGATAGCAACTGAGTGACAAAAAAAAAATTATATATATATATATATATATATATATATATATATATATATATATATATATATATATATATAATATATATATATTATATATATATATATATATATATATATATATATATCTGTGCTTGTCTTTACCTCTCTCTGTCTGTGTGTGTGTGTGTGTGTGTGTGTGTGTGTGTGTGTGTTATGAAACGTCTAGAACATGACAATTATCTATTAATATTAGCTAACGGGATAAAGCTAATATTAACATATAACTGTGATATTCTACACTTTTCTTAACATATTTATCGGTGTAAACAGAAAACCATATACACAACTTTAAGAACTTACGAGTAAATAGCTTGCAGGTTTTGGTTTTATATTTGCATTTTTATCTATTACGGAAAGAGATAGCATAAATGACCAATTCTCATCTATCAAATATAAATCTAATGACAACAGACTACCGTTGTGTGAGTGCAATGATTTATCACACCCATGGCTTAATTTGCTCTCAACAATCGGAATAACGCCATTAACCACTCGATTTCAGTTTTAAGAGTTCCGGTGCAATACACACCTAAGCACAATGGTAGGAACCAAGATGGCATAATAAAATATAATATCATAGCATGGGGGTAGTTAAAGAGTTTGAAGTTTATATATATATATATTATATATATATATATATATATATATATATATATATATATATATATATATATATAGAGAGAGAGAGAGAGAGAGAGAGAGAGAGAGAGGAGAGAGAGAGAGAGAGACAGAGAGAGAGACAGAGAGAGAGAGAGAGAGGAGAGAGAGAGAGGAGAGAGAGAGGGAGAGAGAGATATATATACAGGTAAGTATATAGATAGACAGACTCTAACGCAGATATGTATTAGTATGAATGGCTATACCTCTGCATTGTTTGATTTTCGATCTGCAGATGAAGTGCCTAACACAAACAAACAAACAAATATTGAGTAATATGCAATTGATGCATAGCGACAGTGTTGCAATTGTCATCGATCCTGCTGGACGGTTACAGCTGTTGAGAGTTAAAAATAGAGAAATTGAAGCTATATATATATAATTATAAGTTATTATTAAAGTAATACATTCTTTTTTATTTTTTTTTCTGTAAAAATTAATTCAGAATAGTAAACAATTACTAAGATTCAATGAGACAATTGTATGTGTATATACCGAAGAAATAACGTCTTGAAGTAAATCGAAATCGAATATGTTTTAACAAACATGCTTTTAGAGAAACCTGTAGCATCATTTAACCTCAGGTGAGACCTTATACATGACCTTGATCTTAAACTGGTAGATGCACCTCATCAAAATGAACTAAAAACAAAAATCACAAAAGTCATTTACAATACGAAAGTCATGACAATGTCAAAATGTGACTGTACCCAGGGAAACAGACAGGAGGAAAAAAGAGGACACACAACGTGAAGCATCGATATAAAAAAAAAAAAAAGGTATGCAGGTGCAGGACCTATTCTCGAACAGTGCCTTTGGTTGGACACATCTTTTTGTACGTAATTGAACGAGATTGTTCCAGATATTTATAATACATCGTCATACTTTAAGTATTAATTGAAATATGTTGCAAAATGTACGATTAATAATTCAACTACAATATTGTAATCGCTCATCTTTCTATCGTAGTGTGCAACACAAGCCGGGGGGAAGTGTTGTCACCAGCTGAATGTTAATACTACTATTGTCCGACGATAGGTCCTCCTGCATCACGATTACGGCATTCGGTCTGGGTTTTTTAAATGGGCTAAATTCACCATTTGTTTCGTATTATTCACCAAAACATCATACTATATTGCATCTATAATAAACCTATTGTGTTACAAAATTTCAAAGCGTCTCTATTAGTTAAATTGAAGCTATTCGGTAAAAACCTCGATTTCTTCAGAGAATAGGCCTCGCACCAGTACACATGTCCAATAATTCGACAACTGAATTATAAAATAGACAATAAAAAATCAACAAAAATGAATAGATAAAGTTGAAGAGAAAAGCAGCAGCGAAATAAACAAAACTATGTAGCAACTCGAAATAGGTTAAAAGACAAAAATCCCAGATAACAACCATATTCAGGATGCCTAGTGTACATATATAAATCTGATGAACATTGGACAAAGACAGACCTCTGGAAATCCAGAAGTGGGGTCATGGGTCATGGAGGAGTAAGCATGTTCTGTTTACCCGTCATATGCGCCGCGAATCCACAGTCAAATTCAATTGAAACAGGTCCGTGTTTGTCCATTTTTACCGGATTTGTATCTATGTCCTGGACATTCTATTGGTTTATACTTTGGTATTTGAAATTTTTATATAAATGACTCTCGTCGGCTCTGACCTTTGCGGAAGGGGTCCGTGAAGTGGGAGACCACGTGTCCTACTTGGCGACGACGTAAAAAAGAAGGGTAGTAAACCCCAGTCAATATCAGCATTGATAATTTTGTACAGCAGGGATATATTATGAATCATGCAAGTTATATAAGATGAAGCCACATTGCATTATTGTTTAAGGACGAATTTGTTCATCTTTTGTATACGATTCGCGGGATTCTTCACTAGTGACGTAATCTTTGCTATAAATGAACAGAAATCTGTAATGCCATTAAATTTATTTAACTAACACTTTATATAAAATCATCAAGTATATCAGTAATTAAATACATGGCAACATTGTATAGTTTGTTTTATTAACGTATTTGTTTATTTCATACCTATTTGAACTAACTGCATGGTAAAGCTTGCACCCAACAACCCTCTATAAAATTAGCGTTTTATGCAGTAATATATTTTTAGAACACAACATACTAACATAAAAACACAGATATAGCAGTGTTTCGGACGTGTAACACAAGGACGATTTAAAACGAACACGAAATAACAAAACGTCGATAAAAATATTATTAAAAAAAAAGAAATATGTAGTTCGAAATGTAATAGATATTATTAAATTTAGTGTAAATAATATTCAGGTTATATATCTTCGTGTTTCTTTAATTACGCTATTACAAAGAAATCTTTTTTTGGACAGAGGAATACATATATTTATTGAACGGTAAAAAATAAAAGTTGTAGTGCAATGCATGTGTTTTATAAATTTATATGTTGTATGCATTTTATGATGAGTCTAGACAAGTATATAGACGTAAAAAAAACAAATATAAAAATGGATGATGCTGATGATGATGATGATGATGATGATGATGCTGATGATGATGCTGATGATGATGATGATGATGATGATGATGATGATGATGATGATGATGATGATGACGACGATGATGATGATGATGATGATGACGACGATGATGGAGAGGAGGAGGAGTATACGAAGAAGGAGTGCCAGACTGATGCATCTGTGAGCGATTGGAAGCTAGATTTAGTATTTGTCCTGAACTAAATCACAAATATAGGAAAGACAAATATAAGGCAAAGTAGAAAATACTTTACAACTGCATAGAACCATGTGACAGTCTTTTTATGACTCGGACTCGGTGTTTGAAAGGCGGTTGGGACTAGATTTACCTGTCATCTGTCCGTTCGTCTGTCCGTCAGTCCGTCTCTCCGAATGACTTTGCCATCGCAAATGTACCCATACGCATGGTAATGATGCACGTTAATGGAAGTTGGTATAAAGAAAATCACACCATGTAGATGTGAATGCATTGATGCTGCTCGGCAATTTCTGAGGGAACTTAATGGTTTGAAGAAATGTTTTGCACTGGTTTTTGAATTTTTTCAAAGCATTTTCTATAATAAATCCCTAATCGGTTTTTACTTTCATGGTCCTTTCAGAATGCAGTTTTAAAATAATACAATGGACGTATTGTGTCGGCGTTAGAAATATTAAACGATAAACAATATTTATTTCAAGCCGCGTTTATGTTTAATTCAATATCTAAAAGGTCAGACGACGAAACGAAATTCGAAACCACAGCCTGATCACTCTAGTACATGAATCACGAAAAGACCATAACTCCAGAGTTGTTATAGACAGATTTGTTTCTGGCGTTCGACTGCTGGTAATCAGTGGTTGTCATGCCTCTTGTTTCTTGACAATGTTATCCTCTTGTCATCGAACCAGGTGTCATTCCTTGAATTGCTAGACCTGACGAGGGGACACCTTATCATTGTACCAGTGGCTGCCTTAACTCTGGAGCCTTACAATACTTAAACTGTTTTGTCACTTAAAATTAAATCGTTCTGTCATTGCTATAAGTGCTCGTTCACAGGAAATAATTGTTAGGCAAAGTTCTTCAGCAATCTTGTATCCTCGTGAATGTCAATCTGGCCTACCATTTAAAAAATAAATATAAAAATAATGATTTTTTTAAGTTACCAGACTCACATAATGAAAGAAGAAAGGTAATAAATAGAATGCTTTCTCATCCATGGCACTTAGTTCAACCGCTGTATGTTCACAATGCCCATGTTTGTTCAGTGTTCACCGGATTAGTTACAACTCCATTATAATGGACATTGCTTATCACAGACTGCTCAAACTATACGCGTTATTGGCGATGACTGTTCTGAACAGACACGTGTTTTCCTTTAACTTAAATTTACAAATAAAGGTGTATATGTTTTAAACATTAGCAATGTTCTAAATCATAAAACATTCAGTCCTTTGTTCCGCCATATTCTAAATTGAAGACCAAGCTTTGCATTTCATAGCTATACATCCAGCATCGCATCTAAACTATTGAATTGCGAACGGGTGTTGCAGTGCCTAGCCATCAACTGTTTTCTACATAACATCTCCACATGATCATGTGCATTATCTCCCTTCAAATTTAATCTTATCAGACATGCCATTACCGGCGACGTTTCTATTGTTGAAAAGTAAACCCTAAAAATCTTATTTGAAGAGGTCCAAAATACAGCGAAGCCCGTTCCTTTAATTGGCGGCAGAATTTCAGTTATGAATTCTGTCGAAGATTATGCCAGACGATGGACCGAACATGGAAACGAGAAACCGGACCATTTGTCTCAATGGCTAAACGTTATACGATGGTTAATAACATATCGTATACGTAAAATTTACGGAACTATGAAAACACGTTATCCTTCTGTATGTAGCGATCCGGAAGTAGTGCCGAGCTTGATAGATTATATGACCAATATGCACTGGTCCCAGCAGGCAATGCATCAAATTATATAGTTTTTATTTGTAAGGCACATTGCTATAATTGTTTATTAGAGTAACTAATGCTTTAATACGAAATCTGGTAATCCAACATGCACATGTAGCCCACTTTCAAAGCACGAGATCCTAAAAATTCCATATTACATTTTTTTATGTAACTGCAACCGATACTGATTTTGAGCTACCATATTTATATAGGATACCTAAACTTCACAAAACCCCATATAAGCAGAGGCATATAGCAGGATCCAGCAAATGTTCTGTATCTTTAACCCGTACCAAGATACTAACAGCCATTAAGGAAACATTTCAGCAGTACTGTGCAGTTGCTTATTCTAGATGCGGTGTAAATCAGATGTGGACACTTAAAAATACTTGGTCATCATGATACTTATTTTTTCGAACACCACTCTGATTATACGCATAAATATACTGAAGTTGATATAAAAAGATGCTGGGATTTTTAAGAGACAATATATCTATCATGTTTAGAGACGTGACCTTTCACCAAACCTTTCATTGTAAGCATAACTTGCAATGTCAACCAGTTTTTAACACACGCGCACACAACAGTTACATATTGAAAAGTAACATTTAAAACAACAAAAGACCAATATTGTGTAGCGTTAACTTGGACAAATCTTCTAGACTTACATTTTTCTGCGATTTGGTATTTCTTTTGAAATTCATAATTCTAAAATGAAGTAATTTAGTGTGATATGCTAAGTTTTATCTTCATAATGATTCTGATTGATGATCTTCACTTATATTTGCAGCTGCTAATAAGCTGGGATGCGTATTGCTTTTATTTTGTGATTGAAGATATATGTGCTGACATAACTGATTATTGTCCGGCATACAGGGCGCATATTGCTTTGGCTTTGTGATTGGAGAGTCTTTGATCTGATATAACTGATATATCATCAACTTATAAAACTAAATTCACATTTCAAACGCTGCACTTTAACACATACCTAATTTTGAAACACGATGCCAACGGTTTTTATTCTCCTCAATCCACACTCGCCGTTGGATCCGATTCCTGGTATTATTTTTCTGAAAGGTAAGAATAATCATTTAAACAACATAATGATAGAAATATAAAACATCTCAGATTTCAAAGTATAAATTTGTAGGATGTCTAGGACCCAGATACAAATCCGGGAAAATGGACGAACACGGACCTCTGCAAACTAAGACGTGGGATCAGGTGCCAAGAAGGAGTAAGAACTCCCTGCTGACCGGTCACACCCACCGTGAGTTCACAGTCAAGCCAAAATGAAATACGTGGGGAATGAATCATCATCACAGTTGGTAGAGACGTCTCAACAACCACCAACGAAAAGGCAACTCAACATTTCACCCAGTGAAACAGCGTAATCGGAAACAGGCTATTATACCGTCCGTAAGATTTGCGGAACGTTTACATCAAACGCGGTTTTCGATATCCCTGTGTCAACAATTTGTCAGTCAGTAGTTTACATTTGTATATGAAAAATCCATATGATGAACACCCTGGCATATCGGATCATATATGAAATATTAACTCCATATGCAGGTGACTGTGGAGCATTACTACTTAAATGTGGAAAATTTACGATGGGAAAGCCGACATCGTCGCGTATGTCGTCGTATAGCTTAGCTGCCAATATTTCGTCTGTGTCTACAGTAAGTAAAATGTCTAAGTATGGAGCGAGTTTATTTGTTTCTGTTGTATCTTTAATTTGTAGATCGCTGGGATATATCGCATTGACATATATGTGACAATTGTCGTTATTAATTGACAAAACGTCGTCGATATACCTAATTTAAACGACAACGCTTGCTTTTTTCTTCTTTTGATTCAGCAGTTTCTGAATGAAGTCTGCTTCGTATGAATAAAGTAAAAGTTCTGAAAACAAAGGGGCACAATTGGTTCCCATAGGAACGTTGACAGTTTGTGAAAAGACAACGTCTCCGAACATTACAAATATATTGTCTATTGAATATAACAAAATCGGATACCAAAGTATAAATCAATAGAATGTTCAGGACATAGATACAAATCCGTTTAAAATGGACAAACACGGACCTCTGGAAACCAAGAGGTGGGATCAGGTGCCATGGAGGAGTAAGCATCCCCTGTCGACCGGTCACACCCGCCGTGAGTCCACAGTCAAGTCCAACGAAACAAGTGAGGAGTGTATCCTCGTCATAACTGGTACAGACGACTCAACAACCGCCAACGAAAAGTCAACTCAACATTTCACTTAGTGAAACAGAGTACTCGCAAACAAGACTGTTATACCGACCGTAAAATTTGCGGAACGTTGACATTAAACGCGGTTTTCGATATCCCTGTGTAAATAATTTGTCAGTGAGTAGTTTACCTCTGTATATGAAATGTTCCTATGTTGTGCACGCCCTGGCAAATCGGATCATTTGTGAAATATAAACTCCATATGCGGGTGACTGAGGGATATTACTACTTAAATGTTGAAAATTTACGATGGGAAAGCCGAAATCGTCGCGTTTATCGTATAGCTTAGTTGCTAATTTCCCGTCTGTGTTTATTTTAAGTGAAATGTCTAAGTATGAAGCGTGTGTGCTTGATTCTGTTGTATCTTTAATTTCTAGTTCGCTGGGATATATCGCATTGACATATGTATGAACATGTCATTATTAATTGACAAAACGTCGTCGATATATCTAAATCTCAAATTAAAGGACACCGCTAACGTTTTCTTCTTTTGATTCAGCGGTTTCTGAATTAAGTCTGCTTCGTATGAATAAAGGAACAGGTCGACCAATAAAGTAGCACAATTGGTTCCCATAGTAATGCCGATAGTTTGTTGAAAGACCACGTCTCCGAACATTACAAATATATTGTCTATTAGAAATTCCAGCATGTTTTTTTATATCAACTTCAGTATATTATGTGTAGAATCAAAGCGGTGTTTGACGAAATCAGTATCCTGATAGCCAATCACTAGATATTTAAATTTTCGGGTACCACCTTTAGTGAAAAAAGCAGTTGTCTATGATGCTGAAAAGTCTTTCTTTTAATTTTGTATGTGGAATAGTTGTGTAAAGAGTAGAGAAGTCATAAATTTTGATACAGTTAATTCGAGAAAAATTGTGTGCCTTCAAATTTTCTAAAAGCTGTTTAGAATTTTTAAGTATCCACATCTGATTTACACCACTTCTGGAATAAGCAACTCTACAGTATTGTTGAAGTTTCTCCTTAATGGCTGTCAATATCTTGGTTAGGAGTAAATATAAAGGTTTAATAGAACATTTGCTGGATCCTGCTATGTATCTTTGCGTATATGGGGTTTTATGAAGTTTAGGTATCCAGTATAAATGTGGTAGCTCGAAATCGGTATCCGTTGTAGGTATATCAAATGAGCGTAATACGGACACGGGATTTTGAAGGATATTTCCCATTTTTGATTAATAGCAATTTTATGACATCGGTAGAGACAGATTGATAGTTTTCAGTCTAGCTCTATTTTTTTTTTTCTAAAGAGAAAGTGGGACATACAAGTAATAAATGATAATATAACAAATAATAAAATAATGCAGTGTAATCAACGGGGAGAAGTTTATACGAATGTCATAATGTATGGGCCTAGTGTAATTGATTTTTTTTCTTGATAATGTACATTTATTTAAAACAATTCCAATACATGTAAGTAAATTTATTCTTTTTTCCTTAAGAAAAAGTGCAGAAACATCAGTGTCCTAAATCGTTTTGATGTGTATAACGTGTAATTTTGATGTACCCGTTTTCTGTATCTGGAAATAGTTTGCATCACTCTGGGTTCTTTGTATCTATAACTCAGGCATTACCTGTGTGAAATCACACAAAGCACTGCCAACCCTATCATCTGGAATATTCAGTAGACAAAGTCAGTATATATTTTAAACAAGGGGTATATAATGTAACACAAATTAAAAACCAAAACATGTGAATTTGAAGAAAAGTAACTGAAAACATACATAAAACATGAAGACTAAGTTAACTGAAAAATAGGACTGGCGTTTTCTTTTGTAAATATACCAATGTTTCCAACCAAAATGGATTCATTTTTTTTTAATTTATGGTCAAATGTAAAGAACAACACCCGCCTGAAAAAATATAGAAATAAACAAAACTAATTTCAGTATTTAGTTTAGTTTTTCAACTAAATTTTAGTTCCAATGTGTGTATGAGAGAGAATGGACAAACAGACAGACAGACAGAGATTAGTGGCTATTCTAAGTACATGTACATGTATTTTGTATTTTAAATGTACTGACCTAAATGTAATATAAAACTATGCTGAGAGAGAGTGGAGAGTAAGAGCAAAAATAAAATAATAGAGAAAGAGAACTATAGAGATAAATGGAAATTATGACAGAATAATAGAGAGAAATATACGGAAAATAAGACAGTGTAAAGATTGATTTATATATGCAGAATATTATTAACATTTTTTTTAAAATCTGCATTTTATGTATTATCGTTATTAAAGTTATTAATAATTTTGAGATGGTACCTTGTTCTGGGCGACGTTGTGTTTCGTTGTTGGTTTTGTCTATGCAGTGATATTCTCAATATAAACGAAACTATGTTCATTTTCCGATAATTCTCCAACTCAATATTAATTCATGTACCTGTAATTTCTTTACTTTTTGTCAAAACATTGTTTACCTAGCTAATTTTGCATTATTGTGTAGCGGTAGCAGCTGTATGATACACACATGTGCGATGATTATTTTCGTATTTTACCCATAATGTATTGTACGGGAAAGAATATTGTTGTTACTGTTAGACCGTCGTGTGGCGGGCTTTTATGAATGTTCTTAAGATCGGTGGTTATAATAAATATTTAAGAATGTATTAATTATGATTATTATGTATTAATAGCATTTAGTTAGTTTGTTTTAATTAAGTTAGGTATCTTTATTTTCGTATTTCACGTTCTTCACGGGAAAGGGTCAAGGGGTTATTAAGCTTACGGGATAGATTGTATTATTTCTTACGGGATTTTTGCGGGTATATAAATATTGAACAAGCAGATTGTAGTCAGTCGCCTGGCAATTGTAAGTTCTATCTTGTATATTAGACGATTGTTTCAGGTGCGTTTTGGTGCTCAATATAACTTAAGATAGTTTAGTTAGATAAGTTACAGGTCTACCATATATACGGTGAATTCCAGTTGTGTACTGGATTTTTCTTTAATTTCGTTATTTATCGGCACGACTCAGCTTTGGTTCCCTTTATTTAGGTTTTATACCAGTTCTGTACTGGTCGGTATCAGGTTAGTTATTTAACTCTCGTTTTACACAGAAATATGGTAGGTTAGGTTATTTACGTATATGTAGGAATATAACAGTCAGTTGATACAATAGCGTTGAATAGGTACAAGTTATACTGTTAGGCTCAGACTTCTCAAAATACATATACCAGTTGGGTTCTGGTTGATCTTTGGATGTCTAGATATATACACATATATGTACCAGTTGGGAACTGGTTAGTTTATAGTTGTCTAGAGTAAGTTATCGATATTAAAATACATATACCAGTTGGGTACTGGTTAATCTCTGGTTATCTAGATATATACACATCTATGTACCAGTTGGGAACTGGTTAGTTTATAGTTGTCTAGAGTAAGTTATCGATATTAAAATACATATACCAGTTGGGTACTGGTTAATCTCTGGTTATCTAGATATATACACATATATGTACCAGTTGGGAACTGGTTAGTTTCTAGTTGTCTAGAGTAAGTTATCGATATTAAAATACATATACCAGTTGGGTACTGGTTGATCTCTGGTTGTCTAGATATATACACATATATGTACCAGTTGGTAACTGGTTAGTTTCTAGTTGTCTAGAGTAATTTATCGATATTAAAATACATATACCAGTTGGGTACTGGTTGATCTCTGGTTGTCTAGATATATACACATATATGTACCAGTTGGGAACTGGTTAGTTTCTAGTTGTCTACAGTAGGTTATCGATATTAAAATACATATACCAGTTGGGTACTGGTTAATCTCTGGTTATCTAGATATATACACATCTATGTACCAGTTGGGAACTGGTTAGTTTATTGTTGTCTAGAGTAAGTTATCGATATTAAAATACATATACCAGTTGGGTACTGGTTAATCTCTGGTTATCTAGATATATACACATCTATATACCAGTTGGGAACTGGTTAGTTTATTGTTGTCTAGAGTAAGTTATCGATATTAAAATACATCTACCAGTTGGGTACTGGTTGATCTCTGTTTGTCTAGATATATACACATAGAACTGGTTAGTTTCTAGTTGTCTAGAGTAAGTTATCGATATTAAAATACATCTACCAGTTGGGTACTGGTTGATCTCTGGTTGTCTAGATATATACACATATATGTACCAGTTGGGAACTGCTTAGTTTATAGTTGTCTAGAGTAAGTTATCGATATTAAAATACATATACCAGTTGGGTACTGGTTGATCTCTGGTTGTCTAGATATATACACATATATGTACCAGTTGGGAACTGGTTAGTTTCTAGTTGTCTAGAGTAGGTTATCGATATTCAAATACATATAACAGTTGGGTACTGGTTGATCTCTGGTTGTCCAGATATATACACATATATGTACCAATTGGGAACTGGTTAGTTTGTAGTTGTCTAGAGTAGGTTATCGATATTAAAATACATATACCAGTTGGGTACTGATTGATCTCTGGTTGTCTAGATATATACACATATATGTACCAGTTGGGAACTGGTTAGTTTCTAGTTGTCTAGAGTAAGTTATCGATATTAAAATACATATACCAGTTGGGTACGGGTTGATCTCTGGTTGTCTAGATGTATACACATATATGTACCAGTTGAGAACTGCTAAGTTTTCTAGTTGTCTAGAGTAAGTTATCGATATTAAAATACATATACCAGTTGGGTACTGGTTGATCTCTGGTTGTCTAGATATATACACATATATGTACCAGTTGGGAACTGGTTAGTTTCTAGTTGTCTAGAGTAAGTTATCGATATTAAAATGCATATACCAGTTGGGTACTGGTTGATCTCTGGTTGTCTAGATATATACACATATATGTACCAGTTGGGAACTGGTTAGTTTTTCTAGTTGTCTACAGTAGGTTATCGATATTCAAATACATATAACAGTTGGGTACTGGTTGATCTCTGGTTGTCTAGATATATACACATATATGTACCAGTTG
>BROG01001359.1:30000-35000 GCA_030159075.1 Atrina japonica | reverse complement strand
CAGTGGCATGTGCACTTTTGAATAGTATATACTAATGTTACCACTCCCCCTTTGAATGATTCTTAGATCCCCCACTGCAATAAAGAAATTATCTGCCCTGCAACGGTATATAAATAAATAATCTGACTAAACAAAATATGTCACCCCCGGCCTTCTCCGGATCAAATAGCCATCCCCTTGTGTGTCTTGCTGACCCCCACTTTATCATTAAATGTAGCACATACAGATTGATAAGTACCGGGGTAGGGATATGAATGTGTTCAAGTTGCAAATAAAACAAACAGCATAGTATAATGTATTTCTGGGGGATGGGGTAGGACACCCACTTGCACCGCTGAATATGAATTCCCATAACAATCAATATTGTAATACGTTGAACAGTCTGATTGTTGACGGTTTAAGTTATCAGTAAAAAATATATATTTCAGGGCTGGGGCAAGACCCCATAATACACCACTGAAGATCAATAATAAATGAAGATTAAGAGGGGATTTGGTTTTAAGTAATAAGTAAAACTATAACTTTCGGGATGGTGCAGCAGGATTAAAAGAGACCCTGACCTACTAATAAATGTGTCTTCCCATAACAAACAAGAGTATATATGGTTTAAGTGTTGGCATGTAAATGGTTTTCAAGAAATGCATAAAATATAGATTTAAAGGGGTGTTGCATATAACCCTAGAGACCCCATTGGATAGATAATACCGTTCCTCTACCCTCATCGAAATAATTAACAACCTAACAGAAGTAAGTCCAAAAACATTAAATTAAATTAAATTAAAACAAAAACAAACACACATAATTATTCCCTACAACATCAATGATAGCGTCCCATGAAGATCCAGGCCAAATAATGTTAGCCTCAATAGCAACTGGACAGCCTGTAGGAAAAAAAAACGTAATGTTGAATATAAACACATTTGTGTAAAAGTACTCTATGTCAAAATACATTAAAAAACAAAATAATGACATTCGAAATTAAACTTCACAACATTGACACCAGACCAGAATATACAGGCCAAATGACACCAAATGAATATATTTATATGTCAAATCCAGTTTATTTTAGAATAATATATGTTTGTTTTGTTTGTTTAGAATATTTCGGAGCACATGCTGTGAGAGTACCAGTACGTGTCACAAGCATATATATATATATATATATATATATATATATATATATATATATATATATATATATATATATATATATATATATATATATATATATATATATATATATATATATATATATATATATAATATAGTATATATATATATATATATAGTTACCAAGTAAATAAAATATTAAAACATTTTCAATATATTGACCTAAGACTGTACCTTAATTAATATCTATGGTATTTTACCTAATGGTCTGGAGACATTTCTATATAAGTTAAATATTAAAAAAAAGAAATACCAGTATTGGCAGTGCATGTAATTTATTTCACCTGGAGATTAGAAGGGATATAAGTCATATATGAAATAATAGATTCATGATATCTACAAAACACAAAAGCCAAACATAAACATCAGATTGACTTCCTCAATTGTGTCTTTATGTAGAAATCATAAAATTGTGGACACAGATTGAAAAGTAGCCTTTATGATTTGTTTTTAAATTATAAGCCAAAGTATTTACACCAATGCATGAAAGGAAGTGCAAAGTTCAGATGAATTTGGTTCTATTTTTTTCAAAACATTGTTTTACACCACATGTTTCAATATTTCAAATAAATGATGACAGTTACTTGTATATGGTAGAGATAAGCTGGTTACAATGCACATTGCTGCAAGTAAACTGACAAACATCCTCACATAATCAGCTTAGTAACTAGCAGGGATTTGATTCATGTTACTTAGACGTGAGAGACTTAGTGGTTTAAAGTATGCTGCACTTGGCCATGGAGATACCGATTCGTAAAGTTGTAGTTATTTCCGAGGATATATATCGACGTTCATCTGTGGGCTACAGATAAACTGTTACTTGAGGTTTTTCAGGTCCACGTCTCTTTGGCAAACAGATAAAAAACATGTCTGATCATATATAAAAAAGGGAGTGACACATTATCGGCTGGGTACAGTGCACTAAAATGAAAGGCTTTCAATCACAAATACATACACATACATGTACATGCATATATGTACATTGCTATGGATAAAGAAGGACAGCAACTTAGTACTGAATTAAAATTCTTATCATGGACCATGGAGTTGCATTTCATATGGGTCCACAGCACGTTTTACATGGACTTAATTTTAGGGAGTGGACTTTTTTATAAAAGGGGCCAAAAAGGTCCAAAACTTGGTACATTTTCCCTAATGAACCAATGATCAGATGACTTTCAAATCTTATATGCATGATTCCTAAGTCAATATTTACAAAGTTTGCGAACGAAAACGATAATGTTGATGAAAGAGACAGTAGGGGGCCCTTCAGTAATGCAGGGTACAGTTGTGCAACAAATTGTTTAATAACTCAAAACTAATCAACTTTTTGTATACAAAGATATGAGAAAGTTGTCACTAAGGATCAGTTTGAAAAAAAAAGTTTATGGGGGTCAATGATCAAGATCACAGACACCAAAGTAAGTGGGAAATATATCCTTTTTGTCTACAATTTTCAACATGTTTGACTATTTCTCCAGAATTATTGTTTCAATTTAACCCAAACTTGACAGAAAGTATAACAACGTAAAGCCGCATTAGGCTTGTGGATGAAAAGGGGCAAGGGTCAAACATGGCTGTCATGGCTAAAAATAGAACGAATGCATCATCAGTTTTTTTTTTATTAATTTAATACATGTATCTCCAAAGTTACGAAAGCTACAGAAAAAAAACCGTTATCCAAAAGTGGGCGGCTTGCAAAAATCTACAAATATTTCATTTTGGTGGAAATCTCTGGTCGACCCTTGTGGGACTTTTGTTACCTTTTTGTGGATTGTTCGGGTTTTGGGGGATATGTTTTGACATTATCTTGAAAAGTATAATAGCTGTGTAAAAGTGAAAAAAAGCAAAAATGTTCACCATGCAAAGATCTACAAAAAGTCCAGTAAGCAAAATTGTCCGGTCACCCCTTTTGGAAGTTATTTCCCCTTTTAAGTGGATTTTTCATGTTTTTGTATTGTTTTTGACATTACATTAAAAAGTATAATATCTATAGTCAAATTGAAAGAAGCAACACTGTTAAATACGCAAAGATCTTCAAAAAAGTCAAGTATGCCAAAATTGTCCGGTCACCCGTTATGGGAGTTATTTTTCCTTTTTAGTGAATTATTTACGTTTGTTGTAAGATTTTTCAGCATTTTCTTGAAAAAGTATAATAGCTAGAGTAAAAGTGAAACAAGCAAAGGTGTGAAATACGCAAAGATCTTAAAAAAAAGTCAAGTAATCCAAAAGTGTTTGTTCACCCGTTATGGGAGTTATTTCCCCTTTCAAGTGGATTTTTCATATTTTTGGATTTTTTTTTTTAAAAGTATAATAGATAGACTTAAAGTAATAGAGGCAAAAATGTTCAGCATTCAAAGATCTATTAAACGGCAAAAGGTAAAAAGTGTCGGGTCGCACGTTATTGGAGTTATTTCCCGTATTATTTTATTTTTTATGTTTTTTGGATGGTTTTTGACATTATCTTGAAAAGTATAATAGCTAGAGTAAAAATGAATGAAAGAAGCTAAAATGTTCAGTATGCAAAGATCTTCAAAAAGTCAAGTAAGCCAAACTTGCCGTGCACTCCTGATGGGAGTTATTTTCCCTTTTAAGTGGATGTTTCATGTATTTGTATGTTTTTTTTATTTCATCTTAAAAAGTATAATAGTAAAGAGTAAAAGGGAAAGAAGCAAAAAGGTTCAGCATGCAAAGATCTCCAAAAAGTAATGTAAGCCAAAATTGTCGGGTCACTCCTTATGGGAGTTAGTATCCCTTTTTAGTGAATCTGTCCTGTTCTTGTAAAGTTTTTCAGCATTTTCTTGAAAAGTATAATAGCTAGAGTAAAATTGAAAGAAACAAAAATGTTCAGCATGTAAAGATCTACAGAATCAAGTAAGCCAAACTTGTCTGGTCTCCTTTTATGGAAGTCATTTCCCCTTTAAGTAGAATTTATCATGTTTTTGGATGCTTTTTGACATCGTCTTGAAAAGTATAATAGCTTGAGTAAAATGAAAGTAGAGAGAATGTTTAATGCGTAAATATCTTTAAAATTAGGTAGAAACTGTTAGCCCCCCCCCCCCGATGAGAATTATTTCCCCTTTTGAAAGGATTATTTATGTTTTTGGATGATTTTTGACATTACCTTGCAAAAGTATAATAGCTAGAGGAAAAGTGAAAGAAACAAAAATGTTCAATAAGCAAATATCTACAAAAAAGTCAATTAGGCCGAAACTGTTAGGTCTCCCCTTATGAGAATTGTTTCCCTTTTAAGTGGATCTGTCATGTTTTTGAATGGTTTTTGACATCATTTTGGAAAGTATAACAGCTAGAGTAAAAGTGAAAGGAGCATAAATGTTTAATACGCAAAAATCTTCAAAAAAGTCAAGTAAACCAAAACTGTTGGGTCACCACTTATCGAAGTCATTTCGTTTTGTAAGTGGATATTTCTGGTATTCAGAAGGTTTTTGACATTATCTTGAAAAGTATAATAGCCAGACTAGAAGTGAAAGAAGCACACATGTTCATCATGCAAAGATCTACATAAAAGTAAATTAGACTGAAATAGTGAAGTCACCTCTAACTGGAGTTATTTCCCCTTTGAAGCTGATTTTTCTGTTTTCTTATGCCTTTTTTTACATTATCTTGAAAAGTATAATAGTTAGACTAAAAGTAAAAGAGGCAAACTATTCAGCTTGCGAAGATCTACAAAAAGGCAAAATGTGAAAATTGTCGGGTCGCACTTTATTGGAATTATTTCCCGTTTTAAGTGGATTTTTCATAATTTTGGATAGTTTTTGACATTATCTTGAAAAGTATAATAGCTAGAGTAAAAGTGAAAGGAGCTAAAA
>BROG01001359.1:22500-25000 GCA_030159075.1 Atrina japonica | reverse complement strand
ACCTATTAATAATATATCAATATCCAAACGCAAATTCGTTGTGAATACATTATATAGCATAGCTATAACTGCGGCCATTTGCGTTTTCAATTCCTTTCCGATACAGTTAACCTTCCTGCACCAAGCCGTCAAATAATTTTAAATAACCTTAAATCAAAACTTTCCATATCACTAGTTTCTTTCAAAATGATACAAAAATAGGAATATAAGCCTTAATTCCATTTAGTATTCCCAAGCCGAAAAAGAGAAACTACTTCTCGTCTCACACAGCTGTTTAGGTGTTACGTCATATGAAAAAAATCCACCGTTAAGCCAATTATATAGAATGAATTTCATAACCTACAGATTCACAGAAAATGGTAATATATAAAAATATAAGCAATTTCCAGCACGTAGGTACTTTTGGCGATTGTCCTCTGAAAAGTCGACTTGTATGCTGGGCTTACGTTCGCTTCCGTGTCCACGCTTTTGATCTTTACAAAAGCAGTTATCACTCCCACTCTTCCCTTGCTTCCCATGACTAAATTATCTCATTATAATGATATAATTATCTCGTTGTAAGGGGATACTGATCTCGTTATGACGACTTAGTTATCTCGTTATAATGATATATTTATTCGCTTTATAACGACTTAATTATCTCGGTACAGTAAGATATTATTCTCGTTTTAACGAGATAAAATAAAATAATTTGTGTCCTTGTAGTATACATGTAGAAGTATTGTGTACGGGATCGGGATATATTGAGGAACATTAAAATTGTGACCGCGTGTTCAGTGTAGCAAGTCGCCACCTTGCGTTATGTTGTGTATTCTGCATGGGCTTTAGCAGGGTAATGAGCTAGATATATTATAATGGCACGAGGTGTACCGTCGAGGAAATGGTTTAAAGGGTAGGGGGGAATAGGTCTACATCATACTCAGGGCTAGTATATCATTACTCATGGTAGTAAATTTGGATGAGAATCCCGTCAGTTTGGAGACAGATACTGGGGCCGCCGAGTCACAATTGTGTCTGAGGGAGTGTATACAAAAGATTACCTAAAATTACTTAACTTTACAAAAATGATGTTCACCAGATTCAGTGACAGTAAACTACTCCTCTTTACAATAGGATAGATGACCAACTTTTAGGAAAAAGTTTAGGCACGATAAACAATTTTCAAGCAAAGCTAGAGGTTAACAAAGAGGCACAACCTTTTTTTGCGAGGCACGACCTGTTCCCTTTACACTGAAGGAAAAACTAGAAAGAGAGACAAATCGTCTGAAGGAAGCAGGTAGGAATCATTTCACATGTAGAACAAAGTGACTGAGCGACACAAATAGTAGTGGTAACGGAAGACAGATTTGATTAAAACGCAACGATATATAAGGTTCCTTGGGCGAACAGCAACATCGGTATACTCAATGTTGAGGATTATGTTTGTTCAAAATTGCGGGGTTGAGGTCAGAAGTTCACAAACCTGACCTGTCCCTAGGCATATCAAACAATTGAAACTAGAGAAGGCATCTGAGCCATACTTAACCACCAATACACATCTTAGGATTATGGTTTAGGTTGATCACCACTTATCGTTCGTTCGGAGTGTCCTCAGCGCCTGTGATATTTCAGTCCGTTATGGACCACATACTGTCAGGTCTGAAACATGTAATGTGTCGCATTGACGATATATTGGTTACTGCATCCTCAGACCGGGAACATGTCGCGATAGTAGAGGAAAATTTACGACGACTAGATAAACACAACCTTCGCCTCAGGAAGGGCAAATATAAGTTCTTGCATGACCGTATAGAATACACGGGACTCTTTCTGGACCAAGAAAATATCCACCCAACCGAACCGAAAAAAGGAGTGAGGTACACTCTTGTACCACCGTGTTATTCTGCTTCGAATGGAACAGCCGAACGCTCGGTTTAAATCCTTACCGTGGAACTACTGAAACAGAGTTCCGATGGCCAAGGACAATTGTCAATTCGACATCGTTTGAGCAAGTTTCTGCTGAAATATCGTTCAACTGTTTTTGAAACGACAAATTCGTACCAAATGTTCATTGTAGAAACCAAACATGGAACAACGCGTTACGGAAACAGAAAGAAAGATCATGATAAGGGCTCAGCGAAGATTCGTACATTTACGAACAACTAAACTGCGCGTGTTCGAAATTTTCGGGGAGGAAGTGAAAAATGACTTCCAGATAAAATCACGAAACAATTGGGTCCTTTGACCTACTTAGTGCTTGTTGGACCAAATTATTGTTACACTCATGTTTATCATCGACCACCTCTGTGAGACGTAATCTGCCAAGAAACGCATACCTCCTCTTCGACTTGATATGTAGACAGTGTTAATTAACTGATGCGTGTGAGAGTGTTATTTGAATGTGTTCTAGTCAGAGGACTTGGTAAATACTCAGTGATTTTGACTTTTAATTTACATTAAACCAGCGACTGGTTAAACGTTCTTTTTCTAGTAATTCTATTTGGTGGGTTAACAAAACATC
>BROG01001359.1:0-20000 GCA_030159075.1 Atrina japonica | reverse complement strand
AAGAAAAAAGTGGTAGTATACAAGGCATACTTATAAAATCTAGATGCAATGCCAAATCTTTCAAATAATACCTAATATAAAAATATAATTATCTTAACTTTCTGAGAGGTTAATAATTTAAATCGTGCAATCCGTGCAAAATATATGTATTACTTTAGTACAAAAATATCGGCTGACACAAAAGTATAAGATACTGGGTTATATACACCCTCAGGCACTCAATCAACACTCCAAGTCCGTTTGAATGCGTCAAATTGGAGTATATACGGGTAGTGTATTACAAGTAATGTCACTTGTGTATTTCCTCGCCGAAATCGTGCAATGCGAACTTTAACTAACTGAACCACCGAATCTTATCACAGGTAAAATCTCCCTAACAAAGTGAGGGTAAAATGTTTCACGGTTCTATATGTAGATGGGTAGCTAAATTTGGGGCTGGGGAGCAGCAAATAAAACATGAACGTTCTGCAACAACTACATTTAAAACAACATCAAAAAAAAAATCCGCAAAATACTTAAAATAAATGGCCGATACACCGTGAGACAATTAGCCCGATTAACAGACTTAGCATGAGTTAATGGTATTTTGTCGAAGCACGTAGGAATTAGAAACTTAGAAATTAAATGCCAGATGGATACCCCATTTGTTAACAGATGGACAGATTGTAGCCAATGTTGAAAATGTAAAAATACTTCTGTAAAAATAGCCAAAATATAAAAAGTATCCCAGCAATTTAGTGACTGGTGATGAGAACCAAAGCGGAAGTGTTTGAGCCAGCAAAAATAAAAGACGCTCAAATATTGTCAAGCGATTACTAGCGGTGAAAAGGTTAAGTATGTAATTTACTTCGATAGCAAGTGTCTCTTGCAGAAAGGCAGAATAGTCAAATCTATAGAAACGTTGTTATAAAAATTAAGATCTATACGAAAATTCGCCTATCGGAAACGGGATTCCAGTATCCCAGACTTTTGCATGACAATTCAGCCGCTCATAAGTCACACATGTTGACCAAATTGATCGAGTCAGAGAATATAACGGTCCTCCCACACCCTTCGTATATTGGCCTAATGCGACTATTTTCTGTTTCCCAAACTCAAATATCACTTATCTAGAAAGAGATTCAATTCGAGAAATGCTTTTAGATCTGCTGTTTATCAGTATTTGAATAGTGTCTCAATTGAAGAATATGAATTGTGCTTCCTAAAATGGATTGGCAAGCTCCGAAGCCGTATTCAGGGTGATGGAGAGTATTTTGAAAGGCCAGAGCAAGTTAAAATAATAATGATAATAATAAACATTCGTAGTATAGAGAAGCAATGCAAGTGAAATTATTTTTTAACACCCCTCTTACTTTGGTATCTGAGAATTTATATTTAAAAAAATGGTATCAGCTCGAAGATCAATCACGAATCCCAAACGAGGATGATAATAGCATACAAGTATATCTAGAAATTAATTGACCATACCCTATTACTATTTTCTTTGATTATATCAAGTCCAAGAAACATATTTCGTTTCACCATGCATTAAAATCACACACGTTTAGAATGTCCGGAAGGTCCATTTGGATTTGAATGTAACAGTTTTCAGGTATTCTTACGCTAACATAGTTTTGGAATAATTTATAAAATTCAATCTATCGCTTTGTCTACACATGTAAAACTATTTCCTTTGTTTAGAAAACAATACCAATGTTATTAAAGTAAACATTTAAAGTAAATCTAGATATATCTCTTTAAACATCAGAAACCCTTGTCATGACTGAAACTACTAGTACTGAAGAGCAAACTACAGAACCGCCAGAAGATAACGAAGGATTCTATTGGTAACAACTATTTGCTGTATCTTTGGGAGTTGTAATAATTGTGGTGATATTGCTGACAATCCATACACACAGGTATTATAATAATTCCTAGCTGTACTCCATTGTTGCAATTGTACTAGAAATAGTCGAGTTATGCTATATATATATATATATATATATATATATATATATATATATATATATATATATATATATATATATATATATATATATATATATATATATATATATATATATATATAATATATATATATATATATATATATATATATATATATATATATATATATACATATATATATATATATATATATATATATTTATATATATATATATATATAGATAGATAGATAGATAGATAGATAGATAGATAGATAGATAGAGATAGATAGATAGATAGATAGATAGATAGATAGATAGATAGATAGATATAAATTGTCATTGTACCATATAATAGCACACCATAGTAGAAATAATACAACAAAAAAGATCAATTCTAACCTCATAATAGTTACATACCGACCGCAATTCCCTTCATTGCAAGTATATAGATTAATGCATTGGATTTGTCAGCACACTCAGTCACGTGACCCGAGTGTTAACCGCTTTACGTTTTGGCGTAGGAATGAATAAATAAACAAATAAAGAATAGAATATCACATATTTACTTCTTATTTATTTAGTCTTAAAAGCCATATATTACTACAAAACAAAAACAAAAAATCGCGGAAGGAAATCTACATCTGTATCACACTGTACAGCCTACAGGCCCATATCGCGATATATCTAAGTCATGTTATGATATTATGACCAGAGCCTCATACTACAATAATGAAACGCTTCGTAGTTACAACACAAAAGAGGGTTAGGCCTAGTGCAACTTTGTCAAGCATCTGTGGTAAACAGGTCTATTCGTTTGCCTTCACCGGATATTCCTATCAGAAACAATTCGCCACTCGCATCATGTAAAATCAGGCCGTGTGAAATACTTAAGTTACGTACCAATCAATCATCATGGTTCACAGCTGATTGGTAAAAATGTCAAATAAAATGGCTATTTTGAGTTGTCATGAATGACTATTAACTGTCTCCCTTCCCGTAAGTCACACTCAAACTTTTTATGGTATATCCCATTAATGATGTATCAACATTCGAACGCAAACTCGTTGTAAATACATTATACAGCATACCCATGGGCGCGGTCATTTGCATTTTCAATTCTCTTTTGACACATTTAACCTTCCTGTTACTAAGCAGATGAAATTTTAAAATAATTTCAAAACAAATCTGACACTTATTCAAAATTTTCCATATCAGTAGTTTCTTTCAAAATGACATGGAAATAAGAAATTATACCTCAATTCCATTTGGTATTTCCTGAAAGAAAAGGGGAACTACCTATCGTCTCACACAGCTGTCTAGCTGTTACGTCATCAGAAAAACTCCCAGCGCAAAGTCAATTACATAGAATGAATTTTGTAATCAGCTGACTACAGATTCACAGAAAATGGTAGTATATATATAAATATAAGGATTGTTTTTCATTTTTTGAAAGCATTGGTTATACATTTAATGGATTATGGAAAAAATCAATGTGCACCACTTCGTGCTGCACATATTTTTTTTCCATAATCCATTCCAGTTATACCCAATGCTTTAAAAAATGAAAAGCAATCCTTAATTGAATGCACTTGAAGATCTGAATACAGGTGGAAGCACTAGTGCAAACATGTATTTGTTTGTTTATTTTTACAACGCATATTCTCTTTCTACTCATTTGTTGGTATGGATTAATAGTACGTTGATATGGCTTCATCTTCGTGGGAATTTACCAAATTTATTAAATTCCGGTAACTGAATTGCTTACTCGAGGGGTTTCTATAGTTTAATTTTTAAATGTTAATAATTTTCTAGGAAAAGGAAATTAGATGACCTAGCAGGTGCATTACATGATGGTAAGTGTATTGTTCTTCGTATAGTATATACAAAATACGTTTATTTCTTAAATATAAATAACATGCATCAAATCTAAAACCTCTTAAATGACAAAACATTAATGAATGGAAAGATGGATTAAAAATAACGGAATCATTTAAAATACATTATATACAAATAGAGAATCGGAACTTTTGACTTCTTTTATCAAAATTACTTTTCGAGATTTATGTTGTTTTAAGGGACACTAACTGTGTTTACCAACACCAACAACATTGGTTTTATATACATGTACTTCTTTTACTGGACGAACATTTAAGTATGATATATATACACAGGCATACCAGATCTTGCATTCCTATATATTTTGTAAAACTAAGTTCAGATCCATTGTGGTATTCATATACAAATAGTAAGGATGCGTTAATCAATTGCAATTAAAAACGTGCCAAACCCTGGTTTCTCAAACAATTTTCACAAAATGCATATATCTAGGAATTTAAGAATTTTTATGCTTGAGTATATATCTTTTGTTATCATATATCAATCTTATAAAATGATAATCTAAACTGACCATAGCACGAATAATAGTTAGATTACTGTCAATATTAGAATATGTAATTAAACAACCTCATATTGGCAGTAAAATAAATGCAACCTCATGTGTTCTTAATCATAGCTTTAACGTATTGATAACAAGTTAACTACACATAATAAGCCTCTGTACTTTCACCTTTCATACCTACTTTCCCCACAGAAGTAACACTTTCTTATTTTAATGAGGCAAGCAAACAAAAATGATACTAAACGCATAAGTGTTAAAAATAGAAAGGCAAGTACTATTTATTATTTCAGCTTCTCACGTCATTTTTATAAATGTTATAAAGAAAATGGCATGGCAACATAAAATTACATACAATGTTGTAACACACGGTTTCAAATATGTGGCTACAGCGGTGTGCTGAAAATTGGTTCCTTCCCCAAATTTTACTTTAGTTTCTGACTTACATCAGTACTAATAGGTATTATTGAAATATACTTATACTTTTAATCCAATTTTGAGAACGAATTTGAAAAAAAAAGTAAATGCTTTGCTTACATTTTGACTTTTTGATATTTTATATTCCTTTATCTAAGTAGGATAACATATAGAAAGTATCATTTTAAAGGGGCATTTTCCTACTTTTATTGCTTAAATAAAATAATAAAAGCTATACACAGACATCAACAGATGTTTACATGACTATATATTTTGTGAAAATAAGGTCAGTTTTAGTACGGTACGCATATAAATATAGTAAGGTTGAATTAATCAACTGCAAGTGAAAAAGTGCCAAACTAGGTGTCTCAAGCAATATTCACAAATTATATCAAGAATTATGCCTGTGTATATAGCTTTATAGTTATTGTATATCAGTCTAAACGGTAAGAAAGGACAGAAAATGAAAAAAATGTCCCAGCCACAAAAAAAACCCCAACTTACACCCAATTCAGCAAAACCATACACAGATGGACATGAACTGTTAGTATACATTGTTTAAGAAATCAAGACCAGTATTACATTGAAAGAAAAACATTGTTAGAGTGTAGCAATCTGACTAAAACTTGAATGTTCCTTTTTAAAGTCTGTTACGTAAACAAATTATGAATATCCCGTTGAGCATCGATTAAAAAGTAACACTATTACATTTGCTATTATTATTATTATTATTATTATTATTATTATTATTATTATCATTGCGGAGCTCAGTTTCTAGCTATGCATGCTGGCAAATGTCAGTTGGTGTTTCAAAATGTCAAGCTATTCTAAATACAAAAACTGTATTCTGTTAAATAGTCCTATTTCATGTCTGTGTGCAGACCAACAAGATCAGGAGACGGAATTTCATACTGTACAGGAAAATGAAAATGCATTGTATTCGGATTATGCAGAAGTTTGTGAGCTTGATGCCCCGTATTCACATACTCTGGCGTTCTCAAGTGAGTACAATGAATTGTCATTCTCGCGATGTAGACGGGACAGAAGCGAACCAAGACCAATCGAAACCCACTATGACACATCTAAAAAGTGCACGCTTCAAATAAAGGAATCTAGGTGTGGGCTAAAACCAGAAGCAGAGGGAAACCTCTACAGTCTTGCAGGAGTTATAGATACAGAAAAGGACATGGAACACGTACAAAGTTCTGAGGAACACGAAAAAATGTAGAGTAGCATCCGTGAATTTCGAGAAGACATTTATAATTAAATGTACATAAAGTATTGGATATGACCCGCAAATCTGCCTGTGCAAAACAGTTATTGTGGATTTAATTTGTGTGGATACAGAGGACAAGTTATTTTATCCATTTCTTTGTGCTCATTTGATAACTTCTGGTGTCGTTAAATTCGTGAATTATTCTTTATTATGTATGCCGCAAGGGAATTTATCTATTTGTATATAATTTACGATAAACACATTACTTTAAAAAATACAGCTGGGTACCGTAAATGGGGTCATTATTCATATTTATAAAATAAAATGCAAAGGGTTCCTTAAGCCTTAACGTTCAGCTGAGAAATTTGTATTACTGAAATGCGCGAATGCATTTTCTGATGTGTTATTGACCTTGACACTTGGCCTTGTGTTCATGACACCAAATTATTTTTTGAAAAGATTGTTGAATTTATGAGATTTTAATCATTTGGTTGCGGCCAGGTTTTAATGTTGATGAGATAACCCGTATACTGTAATTGGGGGGGGCACCGGCCATCCTCAATTAATCTGGCAAAACTGTCTCATTTAACCACCTTATGTCCCAGCGGATCAGAGATGACAGACTTCATGATTTAAAGCGCGGTGCCCTAACCACTCGGCCACGGGAGTTCCATCTATAAATTCAGACATGCTGAATATACCGACAATGTATAGAAAAATGACATATTATGCATCTTATATTTATTTGTTAATGTGATAGACCTAATCCCCAATTCATTAAAATGCTGTATATAATTGTGATGACGTTTAATAGCAATAGGTATGTAAATGCATGTTAGTGTGTGGATTCGAATGGCATGTTTGTATGAATTTTAGTTTTTTTAGTTTTATAGGTTTTGATTAGATCTTTCTATCTGTAGGTCTCCACAACACTGTTGTTACGGAACAATGTAGGGGTGCAAATACCTGATATATACTTGCATCATTGCAGAAATAGTAATACAAATGTGACACATGTTTTATAATCGTTATATTTTAAATCTGTATCATAAGGTGACAAGATAAAAATATATGTTAGAAAACAACCTTCCGCATGTTCATAACAAATCGATCTGTTCTAGGAAGTTACAACTTACCACCATTGAATGAGAAACATGTGCAGTCATCATGTGCACGACTGTTGCTGTTTGTATGAGCTTTATACATATATTGTTATGTATTGTTTAAGTGTCAGAGTGAACAATAGTATTGGAATTTGTCTTGCAAATGTTCATTCAATAAAATAGTAAATAATATGTTTAGGATTATTTATTCTTAAACGATAGTGAAAAGAAATGTACAAGTGTAACGTGCCGAGCGCATAACACCTAATGCGCATGTCACCTAATCAGATGCTGATCGCGCTCGCTGATGCTTAACTTCAGTACAAGGTTCAACAGGTTATAAACGCTAACCGTCCAGTCATAAAAGCTAGCTATTGGATTAGACAGTTAATCTGCCTATATCCATGACTGTTACAATACACCCTCCGCCGACAAGCTTCGTACCGAAGCTGCATGGGTTGAACATGAATTCCACAGCTTACACTATGCCCTTCAACTGTACCTTCTGGATTTCTGGTTTTCTTGCTGCCACCAAATATAACGTGCCAAGCGCAGCACATGGATATAAACGCTAACCATCTAGCCACGAAAACTAGCTATTGGACTAGATAATTAATCTGTCTATATCCATGCCTGTTAAACAAGAATATTACAACCAAGACACGTGGTTAAATAACTATAGTTAATTGGCAAGGTAATAAATTCGTACTTTAAAACAAATATTCAGGATATAATTCTAAAAATACACCCAGAAGTAATACATATTATGAATTTAGGAGCGACATTTCATGAATTGATCACATTTCAAAACTATAATACTATGTTTTTAGTTGTAATAAAATGACAGAGCAGATCATAGAACCATAAATGTACGTGTATATCTTAATTTTGACAATTTCATAGGAAGCCTATTTCTTATATTCGGCAATCAATCTCATACATAACTGTGAGCAATTCTGCCTTAAATAGTAACTGTTAGTACGACTAAGGGACTAGTACGCGGGGGTAATTTACACGAAAAACCCTTCATCACGTGTGTAGTGTAAATTACCCCCGGGCGTAAACTTCCGCATTTACAGTAGAAATTAGTTACAGCTTACTTGGAAAAACCCCAACTTTTTACATTTTATCACAAAAATAAATAAATAAAAGACACATTTTGTAACCTTGATAATCAAGTCATGGAGTACTGGGGCTCGTATTACGAAAGGTCCTAAGTCCCAAATCCTAACTTTTAGTCTTAACCATCACGGCAATGCATCGGTGATTGGTCAGTCTCATGATAATAAAGACAAATAGTTGGGATTTAGGACTTAAGACATTTTGTACAACGAGCCTCAGATGCTGCTAGGTAGCACGTACAGTGTCCCTGTGACCTTTCTAGTATTAGTTGACTTTAACTGCTTAGCCCTTAAAATCGGTGTGTAAAATGCTTGCAGCATGTTGATTAGAACAACATATCGTATCGCAAATCTACAGAAAATCCATTTTGGGATAAATCAGTGACCATTTAGAATGTTGGTATATTTGCATGGTAATATATAAAAGAGCCATTTGGACAAGAATATCTTCTATTAGAATGATATTAGATACAAAATGGTGGTGATTTGTTATTAATTCAGAATAAAATTAGATAATTGCTGACTAATACTTAAGTTTAACAATTTTGAAGCAAAAATTAAAGTTACCATTATATGTTTCGTGACGTCTACTCTGATTGAAAATTAAAAAAAAAACTAAAAAAAATGAGGAAGATAATACAAAAATAATACATGGTGTAACATATTTTAATATTTCTTAAAATGTTTCAGTTTATTATTTTTTGTTGTCAAGGGTAATAATGATCACTTCAACATTCCTGTAGCTTTTTATCCCTGTTTCTGCATGGGACATTTGTATAACAGTTTATGGATCTTTGAATGAATTTAATTATTTAAAATAGCAATTAACGGAAATCTCCTAGTATACTGACCTACAAATCTAATAACATGCGCACATAACCCTCTTTTACAACTGATCAACACTCCTTTGACATTTCATATGAAGTGTCCCTAGGTACGAAATTATTTCAAAAGGCCTGTCTAAACTAAATTGGTATGAATTTGTTATTTATTAAAAACTAATATAATATCATCAATTTTATTTTAGTTTATTTACGAGCGCCTCAAAAATTGTAACCTACGGATTAGAGCAATTTATTTCAACTTTTGAAAACGTATTACTTAGAATGCATACAATAAATTATAAAGAATGTGCAAATGAAGTTTCTGATCTATAAAACGGTTTTCTGGCAACGATTTAATATGTCACAACGACGGATAGATAGATAATTGAAATGGGAATGAGCTGTGTTTTTCGACTTGACCTTGATGTAGGATAACAAATAAGAGCTATACACAGACATATGAATGTTATATTCCTATATATTTTGTGAAAATATGGTCAGGACAAGCATGATATTCATATACAATTAGTAAGGCTCAGTCAATCAAATGCTAATGAAATATTGGCATACCTAAAACAATTTTCATAAAATATATAGGAATATAAGAATTGTGTGTATATCACTTTGTATTGCATATCGTTTGTTTGTTTGTTTGTTTATTGTTGTTTAACGTCCCACTCAAGAGTATTTCACTCATATGGAGACCTCACCAAATGCTAGTTAAGGGCTTCAAATGTGTGGCCTATGCTCGGCAATTACGGTCATTGATGAGTAAGGGTTCTTTAACGTGCCGACACCTACTGTGACACGGGACCTCCAGTTTTTACTGTCTCATCCGAAAGACAGGAAACCGGGACTCGAACTCACGACCTCACGATCCAGAGTCGACCGCGCTACCGACTGAGCCAGGCCGGCTCATATTGCATATCGAGCGAAGTAATAAATAGTTTAGAAAACATTTTAGAAAAGATACAGCTAATGCCCCTTTAAGGGATTTTAAGACACTCTTTAAACAATTCCAAGAAGACTATTATTTGCGCTACGAAATGTTTTGGAATCTCGGGCTATTGTATATAATTCTAAATCTAAATTAACATGCTATTTAATAGATGAGTTATGTGTTTATTCGATTGGCTTTCGACTCTTAACTATTTTTCTATATTTAAGTTTGTCCGTATATATACTTCCCGTTTCTTAATTACCTACTTAGTCCAACTTCAAACCATTCGTGTTTGATTTTTATTTTCCGGTTTTCTGACTACACATTCAACAGTGTTATTCTAATCCAAGCCCATGTGCCCTTTTGCTAAGGTAACGTTTGTGTGACACGGCTTTCAATAACTTTACCTATCGGATTTCTCAACATGAAGTTTTTTCTTATAAATCACTGAATTGTAGAGCTCACATTTGGCACGACACAGTGCACGGGAAACGATAAAGGATATTCTTTTTTGTAGGATACCCTCGAGAAAAAAACGACTCATTTGCTTTGAAGTTATTATTTAGTTTACAGGATTACCCTAGTCAAATTTTACACAGAATATTGAAATCAAGTTAAAACAGGTCATTACGCCATTATCTATTATTATTTAGTATTACTTTTATGTATGATAAATATAATAAACACTGGAAACACACCCTCTGTGAGCCATATGTCTACTGTTACAAGACAGCCAGTGATTCTAAATCAGTTTGCACTACATACAAATAGATATAACAATTTATTTATCGCATATATGAATTAATACGTGTGCTTATTTATAGTAATTAAAGTCACATTCCGGTAAAAACCTTCAGAAATAAATGTTTTGTACGCACTTAATGTTCATTCGCATATACTTTCGTATTTTTACATACTAATTAATTAGTTAGCTAACCACGAGAAACACCCAGGGTGTAGATCTAATTACAACCTTTTAAGATAGTATGGGCATGAGAAAATATCAAAAACGGGGCATGGGAACCAAAACAAACCCTCTATGATAACTGGCCTATGCAAGAACCAGCACACCATGTACAGATCTACATAAATCTTACATTAGCCTTTGCTGCTTCGCTTAAACCCTGTTGAACAAGACATACATTTAGCCAAATTCTGTCCTCTATTTAAGTTATTTTGTTTGTAAAATCAGTCGGTTTTCCCATACTTGTAGCAAGATGGGCCATGCAGCGACACATTTTCACTTCAACATACCGATCTGTTTAACTAAATATTTCCCGTCGCATTCGTCCGAAATTTGGTCTGTTGGTTCCAGGTACCTGTGCTCACTTTCATGTAAATATCGTCCTGATTCCATTACGTATGTCTGATATTCTTGCTGATTGGGTGACAGTTAAATGAACAAAACATTTGGATACTATATATTGAAAGCGCCTTCTCTACAGATTGGCTATAATAGTTATTACCACTAGGTCGTTGCCATTGCTGGTGGACCGTTTGGGTCCCTAGGGTATACATAAACCTAGTACCTGATTTATCGGTACCAGATGTTCATTTTATACTAAAGTAATATTTGGCACTGTTAACACCATCTAAGTTCGAAAATTTTCTAAAGCTAAGATAGTCATTCTTAATAGTGAACTATTAAAAGCTTACATGGGCTTTCCATAACGAATACTTCGATGATTTAGTTTCTAGGAAACCAATAAATGCATGTTATTTCATAACATAATCTGCATTTGTGTTCTTTCCACTGATCTGAACGGATTAGCTAGCATGCTACATGTACATACTGAAATACGAAAGTTGCGTACGGAATAAAATAGCTTCTTTCAGTTGTCATAAACGAATATTAGCTGTCTCGCTTCACACTCAACTTTTCTATGGTGTATCCCATCAATGATATATCAGAATCCAAACGACAATTCGTTGTAAACCAGTTGTCATTCGACGAACCCTCTTCTGACACAATAAAACATCCACCACTCAGCGGTTGAATATTGATAATGACGCACAAAATCTGTCAATAAGTATACAAGATTTTCCATAACACTAGTTTCTTTCATCATGATAAGAAAAAAAGAAAATAAACCAGTATTCCATTTAGGATTTCCGAGCAGAGTAGGGGACTACCTCTCGACAGACGCAACTGTTTACCGATACGTCATATGGAAAACTCTCCCCGCAAAGTCAATTGTATAGAATAAATTTCGTAACAGCTAACTACAGTTTCTTAGAAAACGGTAATTCATATAAATATCAGGATTGTTTTTCATATTTTGAAAAAGAATGGAATATATACAATGTCTCATGGAAAACAATTCTATACAGCACGAACAAAGTGTTATGTTTGACACCGAGAAACAGTAATTAATATATATATATATATATATATATAATATATATATATATATATATATATATATATATATATATATATATATTATATATATTTATATATAATATATACATATATATGCCTGTTAAACCCTTATATTTCACAACCAATAACATAATACAGTTCATTAATAGTCACTAGAAATCTTTATTCACGCATTTATTTATTTATAAATCAACATGAGGTCGTATAAAAAATACAAAGAAAATAAACATCAACGCAATGTTTCTCTGTTTACCTTTACACAACCAGATATCAATCATTGTGCGAAGGAAAACATGAAACCGTATCTTATTTGAGAATACACAAAAATGCCGGTGTCTAAGTCAAGTCAAATCATAAATTTCAAAGTATTTTTGGGAAGCATCGGTTCTCAAAATAGAAATTAATTTGCTAATATCAGCGAACAACATAAAGTTATACGCTATGGTTTTTCATCTTTTTAATTTGTTCGATCATTTTAATTGATATGTAGAAGAATTTATACGTCTTACTTTAGAAGTAATTTGTGTCACGTGATACTTCATTATCTGTGTTAATTAATGAAACGGGGTGATTTCCGATGACTTCCGTTTATTAATCCTATACATACCATACGATAATACCCGAAATAATAGAAGATTAATTAAAACAAATACCCATTATTTCACTTTTATTTACACGGCTCCTACAATTAAAAATGCATCCTTTCAACCTGGCACAGTTAACAGGACACATTTAGCTGTACAAATAGGGAAACTGCTATCACAGGACGATCAACGCGTTTCCATCTGATACAGAAACATGTTTGACAGTGCTTTATGTTCAATTAATGCTGCTGATGAAAACCATGCCTGGATCAAAGCATATGATGAATATTATAAACAATACCAAATGTATAATGCTCAACACGATATCGTTTCTGTCAATAAGACTTCATCGGTTGAGCTCTAATTGGAAAAGTATGTGTATTTTCTAAAGATAATGCGGTACCATACAAGGTCAAATCATATCTCTAAAAGTATAGCCGAAATCCGTCTAAGTGTAACCACTGTAAAAAGAATGACTATCTTAGCTTAAAAATATTTTCGAAATTAAATGGTGTTACCAGTGCCAAATATTACTTAGTATAAGATGAACAGCTGGTATCGATATACCAGATCCTAGGTTTATGTATACCATCGGGGACTCAAACGATCCACCAGCAGTGGCAACGACCTAGTGGTTATAAATATTATAAACAATACCAAAGTTATGATGCGCAAAACTACATCGTTTCTGTCGATTAAACTTCATCAGTTGAGCTCTAATTTGAAAAGTATGTGTATTTTCTAAAGATAAAGCGGTAGCATACAAGGCCAAATAATATCTCTAAAAGTATAGCCGAAATCCGTCTAAGAGTAACCACTCGAAAAAAAAAATGAACAGAATGAACTGATTCTAGCTGATACTGATTATAATGCCATAGGATGTGTCAAAACATAGTTTGACATAGGCGGTTTTACTGTTACAAGATCAGACGATATCATCGCAACATTTAAAAAGGAAGATGAATCAAGATAATGATCCAAACAGGACAAGTCACTAAAATCACCAACATACATCCCTATAAACCACCAAATGTTTGCCATTGTGGCAACCAGGAGATTGTAGTCTGTGTAAACGAACCAGGTGAATCCAGCAGTAAACTGGTGGTGTATAACAGAGGTGGGAAGAAGATACGTACCATAAACTACAGTTGAGTTGGGAAGTACATAGCACATAGCAAGAAGGAAGATTACCATGTAACACACTATGATCACAACTAGTGTATGTAGTGGATAGTAATGGTGAACTCCGATACACGTATGGTGGTTCTGGTGCTGGGACGATAGAGAGGAACTTAAAGCCGACTGGTATATGCAGTGATATTTACAATCATCTGAACATTTCAGATCCATTAAACTAATATATACAAATACGGGATAGTGAAGGACAATTCCTCAGATTGATATTAACAGATCAGGATGGTATATCTGGGTCCACTGGACTATGTATCGATAAGCATGGGAGGCTTTTGGTGGGAAAGGAAATGGTGGTCTGTGCATTGGTAAAATATATCAGAGATTCCCAAGATCTATCAAGGCATCAACTCTGAGAACTCAAATATATCTAATAACACATTCCCTGTATAACATAATATTTGCTATGAGTGATAAGTTGTTTATAACATTTTCTGTGAGTGATACTACGTATATAATACCCGTTGTTCGTGATCCGTGGTTTATGAAATCCCCTGTTAGTGATACGTGGTTTATAACATATGTTGTGAGTAATACTTGGTTTATAGGTTGATAATATATGCTGTCAGTGACACTTGGTTTATAACATTTGCTGTTAGTTATAAGTGGTTAATAACATTTGCTGTGAGTGATACATGATATATCATATCTGCTGTTGGTGATACTTGGTTTTTAATATCTGCTGGTCGTGATAATTGGTAAAACAATATCTGCTTTGAGTGATGCGTGGTTTATAAAATCTGCTGTGAGTTATACGTGGTTTGAAACATTATGTGTGAAATACTTGGTTTATAATATATTCAGTACATGATACGTGGTTTAACATTTGCTGTGAGTGATGCGTGGTTTATAACAGCTAATGTGAGGGATACGTGGTTTATGGAAATTTCCTATGACATTAAATTGATATTTTATATCATAAAACCAAAAGTGACATTAATATATTATACCGGCATATACATTTTCCATCAATTGTGAATATATATCACACAGGATGCTGTGATAATCTATCTATATATATATATATATATTATATATATAAATATATATATATATATATATATATATATATATATATATATATATATATATATATATATATATATATTATATATATATATATATATATATATATAGTATACATGGTATCATGATAGTTACTGTGACAATCAATTCATTTATATCATGATACCTGCTGTGACAATATATTTATACCATGAAACCTAATGTGACAATCTATTTATATTATGAAACCTAATGTGACAATCTATTTATATCATGATGCTTACCTTGATAATATATCTATATCATGATTCTTACTGTAACAATCAATTTATATCATTATGCTTACTGTGACAATCTATTTATATCATGACACCCGCTGTGACAATCAATTCATATTGTTGTACCTGCTGTGACAATCCTTTTATATCGTGATAATTACTGTGATAATATATTTATATCATGATATAAACTGTGACAATCTATTCATATCATGATACCTGATGTAACAATATATTTATATCATGATACTGTGACAGTATCTTTATATTATCATTCCTGTTGTGACAATATATTTATTTCATGGTACCTGCTGTTACAATCTAATTATATTATGATGCATAATGTGACAATATATTTATGTCATGATACCTGCTGTGGCAATCGATTTATACCATGATACTTATTATGACAATCAATTTATATCATGATGCTCACGGTGACAATTCATTTATATCATGATACTCACTGTGACAATTCATTTATATCATGACACTTGCTGTGATATTTTATTATATTTATTTGGTGTGAGTGATATTTTAATTTCATATAATAAAAACTAGCTTTGACATTGTTATTTGATTTAATAAATTATGTGGTGAGGGTTATATGTATATTAGAATACTATCATCAAATGACTATGTCTTGTTTCGTTTCACAAACTTTTCATCGTCTTTTTGTTATTTTACATTCGTTTTAAATATTTCTTGTACTACCTTTCCACAGCAACAGATGTGTAAAAGTCAATATACTGCGATTGAAATATTTTTAAGTGTTATTGAGAAACCTTGGAATTTGTGTTTTCAAATACTAGATAGGAAATATAGAGACAAGTTAAGGCGATGAAATATGCAGTCCATTAATGCATTAATATTGCTGATACACTTGATGGGTACGATACACTTGTATATACGGTTATGTATCAATCTTTTAACTAAGTGTCATATACAGATCGTATCATTATTGTTTATGTTTGAAAATACCTGTTGAATCAAACAACTACAGGTTTACTTAGGTAATGTGGCGCATGTTTTTAGGTAAATCAAAGTACTGAATGTGCTGAAAACGCAAAGCTGTAATCTAGAATATTGAATTGAGTTTATAGCAGTAAACAATTATTCAGCTTTCCAGTTTAATGACTCCTTTGGACAGCATTCCCCCTTTTCTTGCCCGTATGAATATATTCTACAAATAAAGACTCAAACTGAGCAGTTCATCAAGGAAGATAAACGTTTATATCATTTGCTTTAGATATTAGGACTAGCAGACGAATTTAATTCTGATGCTCGAGAATCCACTTTGAATAAGCGTTTGACGATAAAAACCAAAACAATACCGATCTATTTTCCAAAAATAGGTTGCACAGGTAACACACACTACATTTCACAAACTCCTTGCATTACTAAATCTCTATTACTTGTGTGACGAAAATTCGCTTGTCACTCCTTTTATGATTTGATTTAGACTCGTTGTGTTTGTAAACATGTGCCTTTTTTACCTCGGTACACCTGTATGAATTATTCAATCGGAAACGATCTCGTAAACCTTATGCAAAACAAACTCGTCCTTGAAGAAATGCTTTTTCATAATACATAATTCAAACAAATCATGGAATATACACTATCATCAAAGGCCACATGTTAGAAAACCATTTTATTGAAGATAAGGAATGTACTCTTATGAACTATTTCTGTCGTATATAATACTGAGTAAAGGGCGGTAACTCCTTAAACAGCATATTTCTTTTGTCGTTTGCCGAATTATTTAAGCACTACCCTAGTGTTTTGTTTTATTGTTGTTCTTTTGTGTCCGGTAAACGATGTCACACTTACATGTAGGTGACATAAGTCGCTGATGAAGTTCAGCAAATTTTGACCAGTATATTATGCATTACCCTAGTGTTTAATATACGATAAATGATGACATCTTCCGTTGATGTAGAACCGTTATATTTTCTGAACTTAAGTGTAATAATAATAATAATAATAATAATAATAATAATAATAATAATAATAATAATAATAATAATAATAATAATAATAAAAAAAAAAAAAAATAATAATAATAATAATAATAATAATAATAATAGTAATAATAATAATAATAATAACTAGCGGCGGAGTTGTTGCTGAAGTAACAACGGGGTCATCCAATCAGTTACGGGACCAAATGGTTGAAAAGAAGTTGAAAAAGAAATGAGATAAGAAAGGAAGTTTTCAATGAATTTTGAAACTTTTCAAGTTCTCAAACTTATATTTGAAAAACATTTTAAAATGAATTGAGCTGTGCATTCAGAGTTGAAATTTTAACTGAATTTTTAAACTGAGCTGTGACCTTGACCTTTAACCCGATGACCTTTGAGCTCCACACAAATATCTTTCAACAAATTGCCTACAAATCCTCAACAGGAACTTATTTATAAACAGTGCATACATTTTAAGCTATTTTGAGTGGAAATTTTGAATTTGAGCTGCGACCTTGACCTTTGCTCCGACGACCTTGAAACTTCACACACATATTCTTGGCGTCATTGTCTATAGATATCTGTCGCCATCTAAATTTCCGGGGAGGGAAAGTTTTGAGCTATTTGAAGTTGAAATTTGAACTGAATTTTCAAATTAAGCTATGACCTTGACTTTTGTTCCGATGACCTTGAAACTTCACAGAAATATTTCTCAGAAAATTACCGACAAATCGACAACACTAACTTATATATAGTTTCATAATTCTTTAGCTATTTCCAGTTGATATTTCAACTGAATTTTAAAACTGAGCTACGACATTGACTTTTGATCTGATGACCTTGAAACTTCACACAAATAGTGTTCAGTCAGTTCCCTACAAATCCTAAACACTAACATGTATATAAAAGTTCTATAGTTTTTGAGCTATTTTCAGTTGAAATTATTACAAATTTTTAAATATGCCTGTGACCTTGACCTTTGATCCAACAACCTTGAAACTTCACACATATTGTCTACATCATATTTCCTACAAATCTTCAACACTAACATATATATAAAACTTCTATAGTTTTTGAGCTATTTTGAATTGAAATTTTTACTGAATTTTCAAATATACCTGTGACCTTGACCTTTGATCCAATGACCTTGAAACTTCCCACAAATTTTCTACACAATTTTTCCTTCATTTCTTCAACACTAACACATATATAAATATTCCATAGTTTTTGAACTATTTTGAATTGAAATTTTAACTGAATTTTCAAATATATCTGTGACCTTGACATTTGATCCAATGACCTTGAAATTCACACAAATATTGTTCAGTATAATGCCTACAAATCTTCAACAGTAACATGTATATAAACGTTCTATAGTTTTTGAGCTATTTCCAGTTGAAAATTTAACTGAATCTTCAAAATGAGCTGTGACCTTGACCTCAAATCTGATGACCTTGAAACTTCTACCTAATATTCTTTATGTTATTTGCCACAAGTCATCTATGTATATGTTTATACTAAAGTCTAATAGTTTATGAGATATTTAGACTCGAAAATTTTGAATTACTCTGTGACCTTGACCTTCAATCAGGTGACCTTGAAACTTTTTCGACTTGTGCAACTTGTGAAAGTGAACAACTTTCCCATGCATATGTTTATACAAAAAGTTCTTAGTTTCTGAGATATTTCGATGTAAACATGATTTTGAGCATCGAAAATTTACCCGTTAATATTCAGCCCTAGTGAGCTTTTTTCAGGGGACACTCAGATCAAATCTGAAATGTGCATGCACAACTACAGTCTTTGGGCTTTCAGAAAATTTAAACAGATTTACTTTAGCTTCAGTAGTTATAGAGGAAGTGAGGACACAAAAGTGGTCATGAAAAAAGAGAACAGGGGAGATAACTCAAGAAGTAGAAGGGATTTCGAAAAAATAAGAAAAATTTATCTAGATCTTCTAAAGCTTCATTAATCCTGAAAATTTGAAGGAAATCTACCTAGCCGTTTTTGAGCTAAAAACAGTACAAAATTTACTAGAAGAAAAGAAGAAGAAAAAAAAAAATAATAATAATATTTGCAATAACAATAGGGTCATCCGACCTGAAGTCGGATGACCCTAATAATAATATCTGTTTTACAGTATTCCAATTCGGTTTAAATATTACATTTAGTCTCATTCACCTGTTTAAGATTCGAGTTCAACTAATGAAGTATATATGAAATAAAATATCATTTTAGAATTTACTTTTTTTACTCCACACATAATTTAAAATCGTGTTAATATTCAATTCGAACTATCTTTGCTTTTAACTTTTTGGTGACCAACTTGGCAAACTCATTCACTTAGCTTTTACGCACGAGTGTGTTTGTACTAGTATATACACAACAGAACGCAGAGCTTCATTGCGCGTTCATAAAATTTAACATGTAAGTGCACCCTGAAATTGAGCGATAAACAATGATATAAATACAAACACCATGCTGTTTATAACAAAACAAATATCTTGTCATAACGGTCGCTTTAAATAAGTGCTATAATTGTCTTGATTCACGTTTCAAGTAAAATTAAAATGTTATATTTTTTCAATTCTCACAAATTTTATTGGTATTATATTGACATAGAATGCATCTTTTCGTTAAATATAAAAATCACT
>BROG01001358.1:47500-65858 GCA_030159075.1 Atrina japonica | reverse complement strand
AATTAACTGGATAAAAACTAAGTTCAACTGAGAAAAACTAGATTTAACTGCACGAAATGCTCATTAAAGTTATTTTGACGCAGTTAAGCCTATTTTTTTTTGAATTAATTTTTTTTTAAATTGTTCTCCAGTTATTGTGGGTCACTGAGAAAATCTTGGTGTGACTGATGAACCACGCCGATACTACAACAATTATTCAAGCCTTGTTCTTCTAGTTAAATCTAGTTTTTCTCAGTTTTTTTCCACTTAATGTGGATTTCTGGAAAAAAAAACTGGAGAAAAAGTGGGTTTAACTGAGAAAAAATAGCTTTAAGTTATTAATTTGATTTTGGCGTGCCATATTTATTTGTCAATTTTTACCAGATTCGTATATTTACCCTGGACATTCTAAAGATTTCTACTTTAGCATCTCAGATTTTTTATATAGCTATATGACAATCCTTCACATGCATTCCAGAAACGTATCGCTATTTATGTAAACGTGTGTTGAAGATGAAAGAATGGTATAGATAACTAAAAATATTGAAAATAAACCACCTAAAATTCATACCATCCATCGCCATATCAATGGTCAGTAAAATCGGCGATAAATTAACAACGTTTCAAAACCTACATGGTTATTAATCTCTCTCTCTCATCTCTCTCTCCTCTCTCTTCTCTCTCTCTCTCTCTCTCCTCTCTATCTCTCTCTCTCTCTCTCTCTCTCTCTCTCTCTCTCTCTCTCTCTCTCTCTCTCTCTCTCTCTCTCTCAAAATATTTTGTAAGCAGCATGATATAAAATAGTAAACTAAATAAAATACATTTTTGGATCGAAATTACGAAAATTATGAAAGAAAAATATACTCTTATTAATTAATTAATCAATTACTCTACTTTATTTTGTTACTTTGGTTTTTAAAATAATGTTTATGAAAAATAAAAATCAGCCATATTACATATAATTTGAAGCGATGCTATGACTGACAAAAACATGTGTAGTGTTCCGGGATTCTGATTTCCCATAGCCTATTTAAAAATATTTGTACAAAATGTTTTAAATAATATCACAGAAAATGCAAGTATATATAGTAAAAATATTGAATACTTTTTAATGCAAACATATTAATATAAAAAGAGAATTCCACTGCTGGGTCTTTAAACTTGCCCTTTCATAAGAAACAACTAAAGCTGAAAATATTTGTAAATCAGCACGTAATACTTTTACAAATCTAATTCATTACTGACCTGTCTTTTAACCTTTTGAAATGTTTAAACAGTGTTACAAGTTTCAGATAAATGTCCGTACCTGGCTACAGCACAACAATTCACCATGGCCATGTTTAGAATTCGCCAGTATGTTATCTCGCAGTACTTGTATTACTGTAGGCTAATTTCGGCCACCCGTTTCCACAAATGACACAGCAGATCACTGGACCCTCTAACACAGTCTGGGTGCATTTTATAGGTGTGTAAATCATCTTTCTATTTCATCGTTGTCCTATATCTCGGAAACAAAACGTCGGATCGATTTCAAATTTTCGACAAATGCATTTTTGTATCAAACTCTAACATTTGTTTTGCAAAGTTGTGTAACGCTTGGGTTGCACTTTTAGCAAACCATACTTTTTTTTAAGAATGTCCGAAAGGTTGGTTTGGTGAGGATTGTAAGCTACCATGTCTGAATGGAAACTATGGTTTGTATTGCAAGGGAACATGCAACTGTACAACTGACCAGATATGTGATATCCGAGAGGGTTGTGTACAGAACAAAACTGAGAGTAAGTGATATTTACTAATATTAATTTCAAATATTATTAACAATACCAACGTTATGACACTCGATTCTGAACAATAATTTCTGTCATCAATTGATAATCGAATTTAATACGGATGTATATTTCAGAAAGGTTCATTTGGATTTGAGTTTAACCGTGCATATGTGTATTCATCAGTACGTATATCGTTGGTTTAAAAATTTGATATCTCTTCCATTGTCTATTATCTATACCATATAAAATTATTTTTATTATTTAAAAAAAAACTATCAATTATTTTAAAAATAAATGTTAAATATTAAAGAGTAGATATTTTTCTGTTTGAAACTTAAGGTACCTCTGACATAATTGAGTCTATTAGTACTGAACAGCAGACAACAAAATCGCCATGGTTATAACGGACGTGATTATATTGGTGATCAACTATTTGGTATAGCCCATTGGAGTGTTGTAATAATACGTATGATACTGCGACGACAGTCCAAAAAAATACACGGTCACTGGTTTGAGGATTTAGAAGAAGTTAAATCGTAGCTATGCTTAGTTGTTGTGCTTGATTGGAAGCGAAATGACGTCTAAATAACAATTGTAAACATATCACCAAGATTTAAAATTTGCAGAATAGGACAAACTAAATGTTGAAGATAATCTAACTAGCTGTTACAATAGACACATCCTATATTTATTTGAATGGTAATCTACACCCCAGAACAATGGTGATGAGCATTTTTAATCATTGATTAGAGAATCTCCTCAGGTCAGGAATTGATGGCTTTTCCTCACTTTAGAAGTGCAAAATCAGAGAATGTACATTTTACTTTTTCGTAAGCGTCCCTTGGAGCTTTGTAACCCTGCTTCTGGAAATCAATAAATTGCACAGTCGGCGAAAGGTTTTATTATTTTGTTCATTCCAAAAAAATATAGGGATCTATTAAGTTTTACCTTTAAAAATCATAAACGAGAAGAAAAACATATCTCAGATAAAACTTTTCTACAAAATAGACTTACTAAAGAAGATACTGCCTCCTTGATATGTTGTGAACTTTCGATGTGAAACCTATAAAATGTATTAATAGTGTTTGCGTTCCCTTCAGTGTTCATATTAACTGTACTTGATCTTCATTCCGTATGATTTACATCTTTGCAAACATGTAGCAAATCATAGATAATCCTGGTATCTCAACTGCTTTCACACGTGACTCTTTGGATGTTAATATATATTTCTTGTTCATGATTATTCAGGAAGTGGAAAGCCAGTGACCAAGAAAGTGATTTACAACATAGTAATGTGTTTTAAATGTTTATACCGTTGAACAGAAGTGATGTATGTTTTATATAATTATGGAATATCGAAAATTCTCGCACGTAACAAAAAGTAATTAGCGCGAGTTCAAACCTCTAGGGACACCATAAAAAAGACTGGTCTTAACAATAGAAAATAGCATACCAACTTGCTTGATAAGTGATAATTGTTAAGCATAAATTGACAAAAAGCCTTCATGAATATTTGCATCCATAGGGTTTTTTAATATTAGCTGAGTTGCCTCCTCTTTTTACCACTAAACATGATATACATTAACAAAAAGAGATATTAGTACCCACGCACTAGACTTGCTTTATGAAAAAAAAAATAAAACTATAATAAAGTAGCTGCTTTTCCTGTGTAAGTACATCTTAATTGTTATTGTAAGAGTCAATAGTACAAGTAGTAAAATGGTGAGAGAAAAAATTGTCATATAAAACTGTTTGGTAAAAACAACAAACTAAGAGCACGAACAAGTTTTCGTCACAACAACATTTACTACTTCTCGTTACCTTTTTAACTCTAATAGTTTTACTGTATAACTATTTGTCTATACAATAATATGTAAGTATAATTATCAGAACTTTACAATTTGGATATCAATACTTTGATATTTGTGATTCTTATAAGGAAAAATAGTTTTAAAATTAAATCGTCAATTAAACAGATAAAAACTATCACTAGAAGGCAATGCAACAAGGGGATAAGGATTAGGGATGGCGTTTAAAAATTGTAAATATTCATTGCTTGGGCCATTTATACGAAACATGTAAAGAATTGGTGTAATTCTAACAAAATGTCTTTAAGAGACAGTGCATACTAAAGAGTAAACACGGTGGAGACAAACAGTATAGTAGGAACTTTTACTTTTGAACAAAACACCGTACTAAGACTTACGTAGCTAGCTGATTGTACAAAAAAGCAATAACCATTTAAGTTGTGGCATATGCTACTGGCGAAGTGAGGTTTCGTCCTAAGACGTCAGCCCCCCCCTGAATATCGACTTATAATTTGCAGTTCAGTTCAATCGTAATCTCCCCCTGATTTCGTAAATGGTCTACTGTGGACAATATTGTGGGGTTAGTCATTTTCCCAGAATGCTGAATAGCAAACTTTTCAAGAAATTATGGCCACACAGTGTTAGTCCTGACAGAATAAAATTAAAAATTAATGGTGCCTTTGCTGAAATTCTTTTTGTATTCGTATGCGTTATAAGATCGGATTAGAATCAATGCTTTTTTTAATTTTTATCTATCTAGATCAACAATATCAGGAGGCGAGATCTCAAGGCTGTTGGCAATAAATATATCTACAGATGAATCGGTTTATGATGAGAATATGCGATTTGACACTGGATGTTCGATTACGCACACAATTTGCAAATGATGGTTTAATGGTTTAGTCTAAATAGAGAGTGTATCAACTTTCAACAAAAGGACATCTACTATTTTACATCTTGACTCAGCAATTGCACAGTTGAGAAATAATTACTTTGACTCTAAATCAAAAATATAGCGTGAAGCGTTTGGGTTAAGCACTTACAGTCAAACAGAATGTAGTAACGTTTCTACAAATACTTGGAAACAAACCTATGCACTCATGCAAGTGTTAAACTTTAATGTAGAAACGCCATTGTATAGACTTGGATGTAGAGAGGACATCAACTGATGGGGCTCATCAAATATGAATTCACATTGCAAGATATGTATGCTCATAAAATCCTGGTTAGATAAACTTCAAATAAATGTTTGCAAATGTCAGGTTTTGGCGTATAATTTTTATGGACACAAAAAGTGACAAATGTGTATACAACATGTAAGTGTATTTTCGTTTACTTAATAGGTGCATTATGCCTTAATATTATCCCAAAACATATATTGAGATGTTTAGCTTTTACCCTAAATGCCATGTTATGTTTGGCATAAAATACGGCTTATATTACCAATAAGTGATTTGTGAAAAAAAGGGTCATGACCGGTACTGAATAGTTTGTATCCATATAACAAAGAGTAAACTTTGTTTGAATCAATTGACTCAATTACAAAAAGTGCCAAATTTCACACGACCAGACTTTTTACAAAATAAATAGGAATTCAAGAATATCTATACTTTGTGCATATCCTCTGATTTATTACTGTAATTGTACCAATCTAACGTGGTAACAGTAAAAAAACTGTCCAAGCATCCTTTGGGTAAACACAACTAATGCCAAGTCTCTCGCTCTCACTTTTACTACTCTCGTTACAGCATTCATCCTTCATAGTTTCTACTGAAAACTATTCTCTCTTAATCATCTCTAAGTCTCATCTTACATTCATCTCTTCTACATTCATCCTCTCTCTCCTCTTATATCAAATATCTCTTAAATGAAATCTCTCCGATATTAACTATCACTAAGAACGTAACACATCACGATTAATGACTCTTATATTCACTCCATTGAAAATATCATGGAAACACAAACAACAACAACAACAAAATGAAATTGGTTTTACATCTATCATAAAGTTTTGATAACCAGTGCAGAGTAAGATTACACGGTGAAGATTTATAAGTTTAGGAACTTAATTCTGTAACAAACACGCATTGAAGACATACGTAGCAAGCTACATTGTATAAAAAGCATAACCATTTAAGTTAATAACAAATGCTACTTGCTAGTGAGCGTTTCGCCTAAACGTAAAGTGCTGAATCTTGTCAGCAAATTTGCACAGTGAAGTAAACAGTAATTCAGATTTCGTATATATACTTGAATAGTATAGGGGGTTCATTTTAGATTTACCAGTTTGCCTGCTGATAGCATATATATCATAAATTATGGTCAACACGTATTACACTGACAGAATAAAATTAAATATTAGGAATGGTGTTCTGAAATTCATATTACGTAGTCATATGAATTAAATCAATGCTAATTATATATATCAATATAGATCAATAATATTAAGGAACGAGATATCAAGCTGTTGAAATACATTAAAATTCTAGTTGAATCTGTGTTTATTTTGATTATTTGCGAATTTGACATAAATGTAAACATACGCACACATTTGCAAATGATTTTAATATATAACCTACATAAAGTGTATTAACTTCAACATAAGACATTTAATTTATTACATGTATGACGCAATTGCAAGTTGATAAACGGAGCTAAATCAAAACGTGAAGCGGTGGGTAACACTTATATTCAATATAAGATTATATACTAATGAACAGTGGAGATCTAATTCAGTCATATCGCGTAATAGGGCTTGATTATAAATAATGGTAGATCTTCATATGGTAGTAGCTGGCTGGATATAATAAAACGTAAGTTAAAATATCATCAGTAATGATAATGTACAATATTTAAGATATGTTATATATAAGCTGTAAGATGGTAAGTTCATATAATGTTTGCATATATCACTATGAGAGTATAAATTTATTGGATACACAAGTAAGAGGTGGTGGTAAATATAATAACTATGGTATTAATGTATTAAAAATTGTTGTATTAAGGGGGCATAACCCTATATGGTATCCCCCAATAGAATATTTTGAGGATATAATGTACTTTTAACTACCTTTATGTTTCTGGCATAATACGGCTTGATATTCAGGGGGGGAGGTTTTTGGATGGAATGGTTTTTGTGAAACAACATATACTATAGGGGGTGAGTGGTAAAATATATTTGTTAATTATAAATTCATAAAAGGGTTTGCGCCAATTATGCGTCGGGGGGGGCTTAAAGGACGCGTAATATGGTATATTTATAAATTGATATTGGAGGAATCTCCAAGAATTCTTAAACTCTGTAATATCACTAATAAAATAAATATATACCAATATATAAGCCGGTGTAATATCAGTAGTAAAGACCGACTGTGCCATGCTTCCTGAATTTACGATTAGGGTAGACGCGCGCATCTATCGCTCAATATATATCTCTAATTTTATATCTCTCTATCTCTAATATATCTAATTAAAAATAAAATTAATAATATAATAATCGTATGTGCGTTATTCTCTAATGGTATATTAATTAGCGTAATATCTATATTAAAATTATAAATCTATCATCGTCTGTAAAGGGGTAACGGGTATAAATAACTACTTGGATGGATATGGGTGAATAATATAATATTACCCTTGAAAACTTATATAACATATAATAACAATTAAAAGATATATATCCATGAGTAAAAAATATACCTATCATGCAGTAAATTTACACGAATATTAGTTTGGAATTAATACTAAGGTCTTGAGCATTTGCATATACAATGTAACAAGGTTATTGTATAATATAGTTGAATAGACAATGTATATATTCTCTGGGTATATTAATAGTATAATAAATCAAAGGTAATGATTCTTTAAACAGCTTCCAGTATAATTTATAAATTGATATTATTATAATAATTCTATATTTAATTCTGCTAATTTATTATATATATTATTATATATATTAAATATATAGTAATAATATTATATTATATAAATATATTTTTAACTATAATAATCTGATATTATAAATACTATATACTAATATATATATAGCCAACTTTGCGTTAATAACTTAGAACTTGTTTTCCTCGAAGAAATCAAGTGTTTCACTAGCCCAAAGTTTTAGAGATTCCTTTATTAAAAACTATTATATTATGAACCACATTGGAGTAAGCTCAGATTTTTAGCGCGGTTTAAACCAAGTTTTTTTACTCCGGCCAATTCTAAGGGCGGTGTTGTGTCTCCTAGCTTTAGATTCGAAGGGTTATGGCGAGGGGCTATGGGGTTGTTTGTAAAGGATGTAAATAAACTAAAATAAAAAAAATTACACGTTTAAAATTTAAATGGGTAACACTTGGTTTAGGTGGAAAGTAACGAAGCATCACGAAAAGAGCTAGGTTCAACTCATTAATGTGACTTTAGCGAGGCACATAATTATATAAAGAAATAATTATTGAATGCATATAAACATAATTACCACGATCTGCCATCAAGTTCACACATGTTTGTCACGTAATGGTAACCGTCAGAACGTTCACCGGCGGTAGACGAGGTTTACTCACAATATTGTGTATCTTATTTTTACAGGCGTGACCGCTTATACACAGGGAGTCATTGTTGATTGCTATATACAGTCGGTTGTACTTATATAATATATATATATATATATATATATATATATATATATATATATTATATAATATAATATATTATATATATATATATAGTATATATATAATATATATACTATATATATATATATTACACTTTAATCTAACAGTTTATGTGTATAACATCACAAGTGGGTGTAATTTTCCATATTTCAGGTTTGATAACACATCGTAGTCGTGTCAATTTTTAAAAACACCATAATTTTTACATTTTGTTATTACGCAAAGGCAAGTATAGAATTTGACAACATCCGCAAATCTTCAAAATATATCAACGTGTGACACGCAATGATGGATTGCTATCATTTCCGTATAGGGATGCAGGATTACTTATTTATAATTCTACATTTGTTTTATGTGTTAAATTTTTCAATATATACTCTAGATGGACTGTGAAGTATCGTTGGAAATGAGTCATGAAAATGTCCATTGAATACACATGTATAGAATATCATAGTAATTATCTGGTCCTGGAAGGTAAATGGACTTCAAGAAGAAATTACCTTTACGGTGGCCTTTTTGTAATTGGGAAAAGATTGACCTGGAAATGAAATAAAATTAAGATATGTTATATAAAACCAACCCTAAAATGTAATAATAGATAGGAAGCTCACGAGACAATGTACAAATTAGGTGAAACACATATGAAAATACAGATGTGGGATCAGGTGACATTTAGATGTAAACAAACCGGTAAATTTAGTATCAATTAGTATATTAGTCTATTATCAATATCTTACAAACGAACGCAACTTCCCGTATCTGGGTCACGTAACGGGACCAGTTATTTTTGGAGAGAGTTTGAAACCGGAAGTTTTTTTTTAATTTATCTATAGAAGAGAGAGAGAGAGAGAGAGGAAGGAGAGAGAGAGAGTCGAGACGAGAGAGAGAGATGAGAGAGAGAGCGAGAGATGAGAGAGGAGAGAGAGAGGAGAGAGAGAGAGGATGAGATTGAGAGAGAGAGAGAGAGAGAGAGAGAGAGAGAGAGAGAGAGAGAGAGAGAGAGGAGAGAGAGAGAGAGAGAGAGAGAGAGACAGACAGACAGACAGACAGACAGACAGACAGAGACAGACAGACAGACAGACAGACAGACAGACAGACAGAGAGAGACAGAGACAGAGAGAGACAGAGAGATAGAGAGATAGACAGAGAGTCAGAGAGAGACAGAGTCAGAGAGAGACACAGAGTCAAGGATAGACACAGAGATACAGAGACAGACAGAGAGATAGACAGAGAGACACAGAGAGACACAGAGAGACACAGAGAGAATAAAGGGGAATGGCAGGGAGGAGTAGGGAGAGGGGAGGGAGCGATGGGGAGAGGGAGCGATGAGGAGAAGAGATATCGGTAAAGGAAGACAGAACAATGGAGAGAAGAGAGATTTGGAGAGGCTAATGTTGAAAGATTGGAGTTTGTAAAAGGAAAATAAGACATATGGTGAAGATATATCAGTAGAGAGAGATGGGAAGAGGAAGAGAGCGACGGAAAGAAATGTGCAGATGGTGCCTAGATCTTAACATTTTAAGGAAGATGGTGTTCAAATTGTTTTAATATCTTCACAAATAAAAAAGTTATTAAGATTTTAATATCTCAAATTGGCCCGTTTTGAACATTCAGTGTGAGTGTAATAATAAAACAAATATTAAGATTTTAAAATCTCAAAAATTATCCGTTTTGAGCATTCAGTGTGACTAATTCTGTAAACAACCAAAACCGCAGTTCCCAATGAAAATATCTGGTATTTCAATTCAAATACAACTTCCATATTTCATAAATGTATCATCTATAGTACACTTTGGAAAATTCTAGAACACCAAAGGCAATTTCAGTTGAATCTTGAAAATATGATCACATAAAAATGCTTTCAAGGACAATTTTGACATCGTGTCCTACGTCCAGCTAAGTAACAAAATAATTAATTAATGTGCAAATGGCGCAAGTAAAGTGAGGAACAAAACAATTGATACAGAGGACTTAATAACCGATGTTCAACAGGTAACCCAACATTTCATTTAGTGAATAATTCAGACCGTAAAATAGCGGACCGTTGACATCAAAGAGGATTTTCGATATCCCTGTGTCAATAACTTGTGAGTAAGTAGTTTACCTCTGTATATGAAGTGTTCCTAAGTTTATCGAACACGCCGGGACATATCGACTCATTTGTGAAATATAACCACTGTGTGGCTGTAGATATCACTACTAAAATGACTATAGTAAGTAAAACGTATGAGACGTGTGTTCTTAAACTCATGTCTTTACAATAAATATCACGCTTAAATCTCAATTGTGTAGATCTATAATCAAGTCCCAGATAATTTATGATACAGTTTTTGGGATGTGATTCAAAAACGTATATTCTGTCGCTAAGCTGTCATTATGTGAACTATTATTGTACTTATTTTGTGAATGTTCTTGTGTATCTTCTTTGAGGAGGGATCTCAGTGTTTGGATAAATGAAAAACAAAATCCAGAAAATATTTATATAAACTGTATAGATATAAGTCTTGGCAATGGCACTATTAATGAACACTTATAGATATCAGTGTGAAAAGAAAATAAAATTTCAAGATTTATTGATTTTATTGAATATGTGAAAATTTACCAGAAAACAGAGAATATATTTTTATAGAAATAATAACAAATAGAAGAAGTTTGACACATAGTCGCAATGTTTTAATATAACATGAATACAATTATTTATTTGTATATTGTATTTATATTTAAGATCTGTCACGAGTTTCCATGCATATCACATTTATGATACGATTGTTTTAATTTTCCATTTTTTTTTTTAGAGCCTCTGGCGAGCAAAAATGAAAAATTCATAACGAGTATCATGAATGTAATATAAATGGAAACTTGTGACGGATTCTTTTTTTATCATATGACCAAACACATGCAATACAAACGGCATTTTCTGATGACTAGGGTTGAGAATCTATATTCTCCTTTCTGTGGAATTGACCAAATTGTTCCAAATAGGTAAAATACTTGCGCAGAAATAAGTGCACAAAAAATATTGTAAATTTGCTTATATTTGAATACACACATTTATAGCATACATGTTAAATTATTATCTAAGCATTATATAAGCATACTTGATCAGATCTTTGGCAAAATTAACGACTTAAATACAACAACATTTTTAAAATTATCTACACAATATGTTTTATTCGACTGTCCCTAGTCAAGTTTATGTGACGCCACTAACACCAAGTGACTTCATCGCCAACTTTCAGATGAATGACATGACGCCATCGCCAACCTTCAGATGAATGAAGTATGCGTATTTCGTGAATAAATGTAGTTCAGTTTGCTGCACATTAGGCAATCAAATCGCCACTAGGCTTTATCATACCTATTACATATAAAATGTTTACGTAATATGTTATGAAACTGCATAACACACACACACACACACATATATATATATATATATATATATATATATATATATATGTGTGTGTGTGTGGTGTGGGTGTGTGTGGTGTGTGTGTGTGTGTGTGTGTGTGTGTGTGTGTGTGTGTGTGTGTGTGTGTGTGTGTGTGTGTGTGTGTGTGAGCCCCATAGGAAAAGGGGTCTTATATCTCTTTGTCATTATGACGTAAATGACATTTAGAATTACGTTACTGAAATGTGTCAAATGACATTTCACACGTTGCGCTTCATGTCGGTTGTTTGACGTCTCCATACATTTTGTTCAACGTTATTTAATAGGCATCGATTGATAGAATAGCTGTGAAGAATGCACGAACTGACGGTAAATTTGTATTTTGCATTAATGATAATTTAATTTGACTAGATATAGAATGAGTCAGCGCCATAACAAGCAGGTACACCCACAATATCCATGTACATTTTATAGTGGTCCAGGGCCAGAAGTCAGCTATCACTTCATTCGGCTTTACAGAACACGGTTTTGTTTTTATTAATTATCAGCTGTTAGTCACATTTCTCAAGTTGTTCAAACAGAAAGGACAAGATATCATTGTGGTACGTACTAGACACGAAATCACACCATTGACGGATACTGGCCCTCGACCAGTGCTGCAGTACAGTAGTATCGACGTAGGTTTTCAATGTTGTTTAAATAAAACTTAATTGTCGATGTGTTACAACTTAATGATATGTTTCTAGAATCAAAATAATGTTAAATGGAAAATTATGGAATATTCAGTGAGCGAAAAAAACCCATTTAAATCACTTTTGCCTTTTTGGATTATGGTAGTTTTGGCATCATGTTAAAATCCGCACCGAGTAATTCCTGCAGTTGTATAAGTAACTTCGATACGATAGCATCTAAGGCTCAATTTTGTCCAGGAAAAAAATTAAAATCGCGTTATAACGACTTTTGAAAGGCGATATTACGCAAAAAAGGCGTTAGTATGGCTTTAAAAAGGTTATATTACGCCAAAAAGGCGTTACTACGACTATAAAAAGGCGACGTTACAGGACAAAAAGGCGTTATTACGACTTTTGAAAGGCGATATTACGAGAAAAAAAGTTATAGCAACTTTCGAACGGCCTTATTATGCGAAAAAAGTAGTGATAAAGACTATTAAATGGTGTTATTGCGTGAAAAACTATTTTTGAAAGTCACAGATTTGGGGACCCTCAGAATTCAACGCAACATATAATTGTCTACGCTATGTGTGATTTGATATATCTGTTTATATTGTATAGCCCGTACTAAAGAGTCGCGGATGACATAAGGTTAAAAAAAAAAATATTCCGTGCGAATGGAATAATTATTCAATCAATAATTATTCCGTTCACACGGAATAGTACTTTCCGCTCACAAGTATTTTTTTTTCTCTCAATAATTATTCCGTTGACACAGATTATTTTTCTCTTTCAATAATTATTTTAATCACATGGAATACTTTTTTTCACCACCATGTCACCTGCCGGGCTCCGTACTATACAATACTCAATTCAACTGTTATAAAACATTATTTTTATTTGATCTTATTTAATGTAAAATTATTCGAATATTGTATCACAATTTTAATTCAACATCGTACCATTTTCACATTTTCCTTGATTATAGTTATATTTTTTTCATATCTGAGACCATTGTCTTCAAATACATAAAACCTCGTTTTCAATGAGGAATTAAAAACATATCTGCAAATGCATTCGATGGTGGGGAACCAATGTCGAAAAATAATTTGAGCCGTTTTTCTCTGTTATTTTAGATATTAAGTTATTTTTGGAATTTTTGCTTCTATTCAAATTGTTTGAACAATTTTATTTTTGATAAAATTAGTTCATAAATTTTATCTTTGATACAAGATCAAATTTATTTTATATTTTAGAAAGTAGACAGACCTTTAAAAATTGTGTCGCAAATTATTCAGATCGTCGGAACACTCCTGAGAATGATGGTGATGATGATGATAATAACAACGATGGAGATGTAGTTCCTGTTATCGATATATATGACAAAGTGACTCACTATATGAGTGAATGGGGATCCATACATCTAATTCTAGATTTATACTCTATGTTGGTGACAATACGCGTCCAATATATCAAAGAGCTGATAACACTGATTCTAAGACTTAAAATTTAATTCAATATATTAAGAATAATGCCTTTTTTGTCAATCCATGCAATTTCTAGTTATGGTAACAACGGTAATTTTTTCATGAAGGGTTGGACTTCTGGACTCAATTTGAAAACGGAACCACAGGATCACGGTAACTTATCAAAGTATATTATATAAATATAACATTCCTGATCGGGTGGCAGGGAACACTGTTAGCCCAAGGAAATACATTGTCAACCAAGGCGAAGGGGTGACAATGCCCACCACCACCCGATCGGGAATATTATATTTATCATATTATACCGAGTCACTGTATTAAAGCATACATTATCCATTGAATTACTTAAAACACAAAATAAACTGCCACAGCAGTATTATTTTTATACTTTATTCATGCAAAAATCTACAAGTACGTAAGTTCATTACATTCGTAACACAAACTGCCTTCGATACCCAAACCCTTCTTTGCGTTGATTTTGAATCTTAAGCCTCAAGCGAACATGTCTGTTTGGATGACTATATTTGATACTGATATATCAATTTTGTCAAATCATTCAATTTCGGTTGTTGTTTCTTTCGGTCCCAGTCTGCGTGGAAGAAATGCATGCTACATACTTAATATAGAGGTTACACCTAATCACTACATTGGAAAAATAAACGAACCGTACGCCCATTTCTGCGCATGTGATATTTTTATTGAATATCACCCTGCTGAATATCTACCTGAAATGACCGAGACAGTGGAAAATACTCCAAATTACAAAATGACTCTCGCTTTCCTCGGAAGGATTTATGTACCATGCTTTAACAAAAGAGGGATCTTGGCGGCCACCATCGAATGTTTTTTTTTTATTTTACTTATGACATACTGTTCTTTTCTCTGATTTGATGACACAACAATGAATTTGAACTAAAATCAAAATTAGTCAAGTATTTTCTCACAAGATTATAACAATACCAAATATAAACTGCGTTAATCCAAGATATCTTTACCATACCTATCAACCTCTAAAAGCGAAAATGCTGGCCATGACCTGCATTGGGTATACCAAGGATTATACGTAATTACATGTCTTGCTGGTCCCTGGTTTGGTATCAAATGTAGCAAAGTGTAGTAAGCATACATTTCAGTACCCCCACATACACTACTAAATGTGTTTTCCCGTAATAATCAATAACATATATGATGTAAGGGTGGGGCTATGAACGGTCTCTAAGTTATAAGTAAAACAAAATAATACTTCAAAGGGTAGGACAGGACCCCCCATAACCACTGAATGTGTTTCCCAATAATGATCAATATTATATATCGTTTAAGGGTTGGGCTGTGAACTGTGAACTGCAGAACCCCCAGTGACCCTATGATACACCAATGAGTGTGTGTATCCATAACAAACAAGAATATACATGGGGGTAGACATTGTGAATCGTTTTCAAGAAATACATAACAAACTTTAATTGTTAAAATACAATTGCCGCCTGGCAGTAATTCCATGATATAATTCTCCTGAAAATCTACACTGCACAACTAGACCTCAAGGAAAACCTAAATGTCAAATATCACGAAGATCCCTTCAGTACTTTCTCGGAAATAGCGATAACAAGAATTGTTTAAGGACGGCGATTTGAATAGCCCAACATCTGTTAGTGGTGGGTTAAAAAGGCAGGAATACAAAAAAATGCTACACAATAGATACCAAAGTCAGTACGACAAACTACAAATTTTAAAATTACTATTTCTGATCAGGATATAAAGCAAAATTATGTCAGACATATAGCTTGGAAAATATTTCGGGGCGGACAAACAATGTGAATCCACCCACTATGAGTTCAGAACAAATCACAGTCACTAAGAAGAATTGTATAGACGACTCAATTACTACGATCAAACGGCATTTCAGTTGTGAAATATTTCTCATAACATCTCGATTGTACACAGTATACATTTCACGTGCATAGTAGATAAAATGTTTAAATAAGAAGCACTTGTGCTGAATTGTGAACTTTGAATTTGCAAGAATATAATGGATTCATATTACAACGTTATACATCGTTTATGTATCTAAATGTCAAATTCATGTTCACCGCTACTTTTTTCTTCTTTTCTATTCAGAATGATTGTGAATGAAATAGACCTCATATAAATAGAGGAAGATGAGGTCGGCTAATCACGAGAGATAGTTTGAGCACACCGGAAAACCTAAAGTTTGCCGACAGGTTTTACTCCCCAAAGACCACAAATGTATTGTCAGTTTGAAAGTGTAGCAACTGTTCATATCTATTTAAGTGTACTATTGTTAATAATTTGCGTGGTGCTGTACAACATACTAGTTCGTATTACTAATGGCTAGGTATAGAAAAAATGAAAAAAAATATATATATAAACAATTGTGCTAGTATTGCAAATGATGCTAGAAGGTATTATCTTTTAATTTCAGATGCGCAATTGTTATTATATGAAATCGTTTGTTTATATACAAACCGACTGATTACTTTTACATAAGGTTTTACATTAAGGTTTACATAATGATATATCATATTTATACTTTGCACCTGTATTACCACAAAGAATGAACTTGACTGAAGTATAAATAGTCACTGCACAGGTAAATGGATCGACGTTAATCTTTAAAAGCACACGTCTGTGTTATTGCAACGACATTTTAAAAGTGGAATGAATTGAGCGTTATAACTAAGAAGGAGAGAGAGAGAGAGAGAGAGAGAGAGAGAGAGAGAGAGAGAGAGAGAGAGAGAGAGAGAGAGAGAGAGAGAGAGAGAGAGAGAGAGAGAGAGAGAGAGAGAGAGAGAGAGAGAGAGAGGTTAGATACGGAAAGTAACATACGAAATGGTAATCTTATGTCAGTTTACGACATTTGTTGATTATTGAGTGTGTAATTGACCTTCTTTAATTGTGTTTGTGTGTGAAAACATTTTTCATAAACAACTTCCATAACACACTATATATGCATCAAGGTGTTGTGTACTGTGCGTAGTTAATCGTATGGTGTTCATGCCAATGCAAAAATGTTATCCGGTTGTATGTATACCCATTTAGTGTTAATGTTTGTCTAAAAGTTTGACAGAAAATGAGTTGCCGTTCGACAGCGGTTGTTGAGACGTCTGTACCAATTGTGACGAGGATTCTTCTCTCACGTATTTCATTTGGATTTGACTGTGGACTCATGACAGATGTGATCGGTTGACAGGGTGATGCTTACTCCATAACACCTGACCCCACCTCTTAATTTCCAGAGGGCACATTCTTTACCAGATTATATATCCTGGATATCCTAAAGATTCATACCTAGGTATATTTTTTTATGTCATTAACTGGGGAAACATTAAAAAACGATAAAGATAATATGGAAGAAGCAAGAATGAGCATCACGTAATGATCAACAAAATAGTCAGTATAAAGTGGGTAAAAGAAGGAACATTGTTTATGACACTAACAAATTTACAAAAAAAAAAAAGAATCCTCAGACTAAGAATGTATGTCATATTTGATCCTCTTAATCGAATATAAATAATGTATAAAATAAAACAAACACACTTGTACGTTCTGAAGCCTCCTGAGTACTAAATAGTGCATAGTAATTTTTATTAAAGTATAAATATTGTTACAAAGTAATCAGGGAATCTTAGCTTCATCCTGATTTCTAAAAAATACAAGAATTTTGAAATATTAATTGTAGCACAACATGAATATAGTAAATGCCTGAGAAGAAGAAAAAAAAAAAACGCATTTGATATTATAAAGTATAGGTGGTTGGGTTGCTTATTGCGAAAAGACGTTATAGCACATATGCTTATCTTACATTCATTCGAAACATTAACTATGGTATCACTAAATACTTGTGCAGTTAGCACGAATACCTGTATAATAGGATTACTACTACAGGTATATTCAGCCAATCAGAAGTAATGTAAACATTAAACACGTGTTTATGTAACACTGACAAATAAATTGTCAGGTAGACACTTATGAAAGTCATTTCCCAATGGGGGCGATACATTTAAAAATTAAAGACACCACGGGGTCAAACGCATACGCTTCCTACTTGGACATAATACTCATTATTGACACAGATGGGGAATTTACAACAAAGCTATAAGACAAACGTGATTAATTTGGCTTTGCGAACGTCAAATCCCCAAACCTGGTAGTGATAGGTAGTAAAACGTAGTTGTTGCTAGTATAAACGACAGATGTCCATCCTAGCAGCTCAGATTTTTGCAGAGTATCACCAACTAATGAGAAATTGAATTACGGCAATTTAGACTTTATTAATTTTGCAGAGTATTCACGATGTGTGTGAATCTCAATGGTAGCTACCAAGCTGTTCTGATCTACAAAAAGTATTTGTTATTCATGAGGCCTCAACCAATGCGAGTAAAAGCGGTGTTCGCATTCGTCAACCAATCAGATCGAGGCTTTTAAACAATGTTAAACAGTTAGGATGTCCAAGACACAAAATTGGACATACACAGACCTCTGGAAAGCAAGAGGTGGGATCAGGTGCCGATATAGAAACCAGGTGCTAATATAGAAATATCTCCGCTTGTAGCATAAAGTATGTGCGT